>JALXFT010001465.1:0-7500 GCA_023376895.1 Aspiorhynchus laticeps | reverse complement strand
CATGGTGAGCCCCCTGAGGCCGGAGTCGTGGTTCCCTGAGGCGGGTAGAGGGGGTGCAGGAGTGTGGCCCCCTGTGCCCGAGCGTCTGGCTCCCTGAGGCGGGCAGAGGGGGTGTGCAGGGTGACCCCCCTGAGGCCGGAGTCGTGGTTCCCTGAGGCGGGCAGAGGGGGTGTGCATGGTGACCCCCCTGAGGCCGGAGTCGTGGTTCCCTGAGGCGGGTAGAGGGGGTGCCGGAGAGTGGCCCCCTGTGACCGAGCGTCTGGTTCCCTGAGGCGGGTAGAGGGGGTGCAGGAGAGTGGCCCCCTGTGACCGAGCGTCTGGTTCCCTGAGGCGGGTAGAGAGGGTGTGCAGGGTGACCCCCCTGAGGCCGGAGTCGTGGTTCCCTGAGGCGGGTAGAGGGGGTGTGCATGGTGACCCCCTGAGGCCGGAGTCGTGGTTCCCTGAGGCGGATAGAGGGGGTGCAGGAGAGTGGCCCCTGAGGCCGGAGTCGTGGTTCCCTGAGGCGGGTAGAGGGGGTGTGCAGGGTGACCCCCTGAGGCCGGAGTCGTGGTTCCCTGAGGCGGGCAGAGGGGGTATGCGTGGTGACCCCCCTGAGGCCGGAGTCGTGGTTCCCTGAGTCGGGGAGAGGGGGTATGCGTGGTGACCCCCCTGAGGCCGGAGTCGTGGTTCCCTGAGGCGGGCAGAGGGGGTGTGCATGGTGACCCCCCTGAGGCCGGAGTCGTGGTTCCCTGAGGCGGGCGCGAAGACTCCCTCAGCGACCCTGGAAGTCGGAGGGCGAGGCTGCCAAAACCTAAGTCGATAAGGGGTGACCAGTGGTAAATCTATACCGTGGTGACCAGTGGTAAATTTCTCCCAGGGTGACCAGTGGTAAATTTCTCCCAGGGTGACCAGTGGTAAATTTCTCCCAGGGTGACCAGTGGTAAATTTCTCCCGGGGTGACCAGTGGCCCGGTTCTCTGTAGGGCGCGGTTGGCTGAGTCAGTAACCCGGGCTTAAGTGTGGGATGCCCGGGTTCGGCTGGTGGACGGGTAGGGGTAGCTCCTGGAGGTGGTAGGGGTCCCTCGGCGGATAGGCGGCCGGGGAGGAGAGAGGCCTAGGCGGGTAGAGGGGGTGAGCAGGTCGGGGTGGTTCTCCCGAGGCGAAAGGGTCTATCTCCGGTCCCCGGCGGGGTATCGACTCGGGGGTGGTGGCGTTGGATAGGGGGCCTGGAGCTCTAATTTCAGGCCGAGTTTGGTGGAGTTTCTCCCCGCTTTGGGTGAGTTACAGCCGGTCAAAGTTTTAACTTTGGCGGGCTCTATCTCCGGCCCCGGCGGGGTATCGACTCGGGGGTGGTGGCGTTGGATAGGGGGCCTGGAGCTCTAATTTCAGGCCGAGTTTGGTGGAGTTTCTCCCCGCTTTGGGTGAGTTACAGCCGGTCAAAGTTTTAACTTTGGCGGGCTCTATCTCCGGCCCCCGAGGGATGTTGTTCTCGGGGACGGTGGCGTTGGATAGGGGCCCTGGAGCTCTAATTTTATCCCGAGTTTGGTGGAGTTTTTCCCGACTAGGGTGAGTTGTTCTCGGTCAAACTTTCAACTTTGTAGGCCTGTATCTCTGGCCCCCGTGGGACTTCAGGCTCGGGGAAGGTGGCGTTGGATAGGGGCCCTGGATCTCTAATATTACCCCGAGATTGGTGGAGTTTCTCCCCGTCTAGGGTGAGTTATAGTCGGTCAAACTTTCAACTTTGGAGGCCTGTATCTCCGGGTCCCGGAGGCCTATCGACTTAGGGACGGTGGCGTTGGATAGGGGCCCTGGAGCTCTAATTTTAACCCGAGTTTGGTGGAGTTTCTCCCCGTCTAGGGTGAGTTATAGCCGGTCAAAGTTTCAACTTTGGAGGCCTGTATCTCCGGGTCCCGAGGCCTATCGACTTAGGGACGGTGGCGTTGGATAGGCCCTGGAGCTCTAATATTACCCCGAGTTTAGTGGAATTTTTTCCCAACCAGGGTGAGTTATAGTCGGTCAAATTTTCAACTTTGGAGGCCTGTATCTCCGGCCCCCGTTGGACTTCAGGCTCGGGGAAGGTGGCGTTGGATAGGGGGCATGGAGCTCTAATTTCACCCCGAGTTTGGTGAAGTTTTTCCCCAACTACGGTGAGTTATTCTCGGTCAAACTTTCAACTTTGGAGGCCTGTATCTCTGGCCCCCGTGGGACTTCAGGCTCGGGGTTAGTGGCGTTGGATAGGGGGCATGGAGCTCTAATGTCACCCCGAGTTTGGTGAAGTTTTTCCCCAACTAGGGTGAGTTATTCTCGGTCAAACTTTCAAATTTGGAGGCCTATATCTCTGGCCCCCGTGGGACTTCAGGCTCGGGGTTAGTGGCGTTGGATAGGGGCCTGGAGCTCTAATATTACCCCGAGTTTGGTGGAGTTTCTCCCCGTCTAGGGTGAGTTATAGTCGGTCAAACTTTCAACTTTGGAGGCCTGTATCTCTGGCCCCCGTGGGACTTCAGGCTCGGGGAAGGTGGCGTTGGATAGGGGCCCTGGAGCTCTAATTTTACCCCGAGTTTGGTGGAGTTTCTCCCCAACTAGGGTGAGTTATAGCCGGTCAAACTTTCAACTTTGGAGGCCTGTATCTCTGGCCCCCGTGGGACTTCAGGCTCGGGAAGGTGGCGTTGGATAGGGGGCCTGGAGCTCTAATTTTACCCCGAGTTTGGTGAAGTTTTTCCCCACCTAGGGTGAGTTATAGCCGGTCAAACTTTCAACTTTGGAGGCCTGTATCTCCGGCCCCCGAGGGATGTTGTTCTCGGGGACGGTGGCGTTGGATAGGGGCCCTGGAGCTCTAATTTTATCCCGAGTTTGGTGGAGTTTTTTCCCGACTAGGGTGAGTTGTTCTCGGTCAAAGTTTCAACTTTGGAGGCCTGTATCTCTGGCCCCCGTGGGACTTCAGGCTCGGGGAAGGTGGCGTTGGATAGGGGCCTGGAGCTCTAATTTTACCCCGAGTTTGGTGGGTTTTTTCCCCACTTAGGGTGAGTTATAGTCGGTCAAACTTTCAACTTTGTAGGCCTGTATCTCTGGCCCCCGTGGGACTTCAGGCTCGGGGAAGGTGGCGTTGGATAGGGGCCCTGGTGCTCTAATATTACCCCGAGTTTGGTGGAGTTTCTCCCCGTCTAGGGTGAGTTATAGTCGGTCAAACTTTCAACTTTGGAGGCCTGTAACTCCGGCCCCCGAGGGACGTTGTTCTCGGGGACGGTGGCGTTGGATAGGGGGCCTGGAGCTCTAATTTTACCCCGAGTTTGGTGAAGTTTTTCCCCAACTAGGGTGAGTTATAGCCGGTCAAACTTTCAACTTTGGAGGCCTGTATCTCCGGGTCCCAGAGGTCTATCGACTTAGGGATGGTGGCGTTGGATAGGGGCCTGGAGCTCTAATTTTACCCCGAGTTTGGTGAAGTTTTTCCCCAACTAGGGTGAGTTATAGCCGGTCAAACTTTCAACTTTGGAGGCCTGTATCTCTGGCCCCCGTGGGACTTCAGGCTCGGGGAAGGTGGCGTTGGATAGGGGGCCTGGAGCTCTAATTTTACCCCGAGTTTGGTGAAGTTTTTCCCCACCTAGGGTGAGTTATAGCCGGTCAAACTTTCAACTTTGGAGGCCTGTATCTCCGGCCCCCGAGGGATGTTGTTCTCGGGGACGGTGGCGTTGGATAGGGGCCCTGGAGCTCTAATTTCAGGCCGAGTTTGGTGGAGTTTCTCCCCGCTTTGGGTGAGTTACAGCCGGTCAAAATTTTAACTTTGGCGGGCTCTATCTCCGGGTCCCGGAGGCCTATCGACTTAGGGATGGTGGCGTTGGATAGGGGGCCTGAAGCTCTAATTTCACTCCGAGTTTGGTGAAGTTTCTCCCCGCCTAGGGTGAGTTATAGTCGGTCAAACTTTCAACTTTGTAGGCCTGTATCTCTGGCCCCCGTGGGACTTCAGGCTCGGGAAGGTGGCGTTGGATAGGGCCCCGGAGCTCTAATTTTAACCCGAGTTTGGTGGAGTTTTCTCCCGTCTAGGGTGAGTTATAGTCGGTCAAACTTTCAACTTTGGAGGCCTGTATCTCTGGCCCCCGTGGGACTTCAGGCTCGGGGAAGGTGGCGTTGGATAGGGGCCCTGGAGCTCTAATATTACCCCGAGTTTGGTGGAGTTTCTCCCGTCTAGGGTGAGTTATAGCCGGTCAAACTTTCAACTTTGGAGGCCTGTATCTCTGGCCCCGTGGGACTTCAGGCTCGGGGAAGGTGGCGTTGGATAGGGCCCTGGAGCTCTAATATTACCCCGAGTTTGGTGGAGTTTCTCCCCGTCTAGGGTGAGTTATAGTCGGTCAAACTTTCAACTTTGGAGGCCTGTATCTCCGGCCCCCGTGGGACTTCAGGCTCGGGAAGGTGGCGTTGGATAGGGGCCCTGGAGCTCTAATATCACCCCGAGTTTGGTGGAGTTTTTTCCCGACTAGGGTGAGTTATTCTCGGTCAAAATTTCAACTTTGGAGGCCTGTATCTCTGGCCCCCGTGGGACTTCAGGCTCGGGAAGGTGGCGTTGGATAGGGGGCCTGGAGCTCTAATTTTACCCCGAGTTTGGTGAAGTTTTTCCCCACTTAGGGTGAGTTATAGTCGGTCAAACTTTCAACTTTGGAGGCCTGTATCTCTGCCCCCCGAGGGACTTCAGGCTCGGGGAAGGTGGCGTTGGATAGGGGCTCTGGAGCTCTAATTTTACCCCTAGTTTGGTGAAGTTTCTCCCCAACTAGGGTGAGTTATAGCCGGTCAAAGTTTCAACTTTGGAGGCCTGTATCTCTGGCCCCCGTGGGACTTCAGGCTCGGGGGTGGTGGCGTTGGATAGGGGGCTTGGAGCTCTAATTTTACCCCGAGTTTGGTGAAGTTTGTCCCCAACTAGGGTGAGTTATTCTCGGTCAAACTTTCAACTTTGGAGGCCTATATCTCTGGCCCCCGTGGGACTTCAGGCTCGGGGTTAGTGGCGTTGGATAGGGGGCCTGGAGCTCTAATTTTACCCCGAGTTTGGTGGAGTTTCTCCCCGTCTAGGGTGAGTTATAGTCGGTCAAAATTTCAACTTTGGAGGCCTGTAACTCCGGGTCCCAGAGGTCTATCGACTTAGGGGTGGTGGCGTTGGATAGAGGGCCTGGAGCTCTAATTTTACTCCGAGTTTGGTGAAGTTTTTCCCCACCTAGGGTGAGTTATAGCCGGTCAAACTTTCAACTTTGGAGGCCTGTATCTCCGGCCTCCGAGGGATGTTGTTCTCGGGGACGGTGGCGTTGGATAGGGGCCCTGGAGCTCTAATTTTACCCCGAGTTTAGTGGAGTTTTTCCCCGACTAGGGTGAGTTATAGTCGGTCAAAGTTTCAACTTTGGAGGCCTGTAACTCCGGCCCCCGAGGGACTTCAGGCTCGGGGAAGGTGGCGTTGGATAGGGGCCCTGGAGCTCTAATTTTACCCCGAGTTTGGTGAAGTTTCTCCCCAACTAGGGTTAGTTATAGCCGGTCAAAGTTTCAACTTTGGAGGCCTGTATCTCTGGCCCCCGTGGGACTTCTGGCTCGGGGGTGGTGGCGTTGGATAGGGGCCCTGGAGCTCTAATTTTACCCCGAGTTTGGTGGAGTTTCTCCCCGTCTAGGGTGAGTTATAGTCGGTCAAACTTTCAACTTTGTAGGCCTGTATCTCCGGCCCCCGTGGGACTTCAGGCTCGGGGAAGGTGGCGTTGGATAGGGGCCCTGGAGCTCTAATATTACCCCGAGTTTGGTGGAGTTTCTCCCCGTCTAGGGTGAGTTATAGTCGGTCAAACTTTCAACTTTGTAGGCCTGTATCTCCGGCCCCCGTGGGACTTCAGGCTCGGGGAAGGTGGCGTTGGATAGGGGGCCTGGAGCTCTAATTTTACCCCGAGTTTGGTGAAGTTTCTCCCCGTCTAGGGTGAGTTATTCCCGGTCAAACTTTCAACTTTGGAGGCCTGTAACTCCGGCCCCCGAGGGACTTCAGGCTCGGGGAAGGTGGCGTTGGATAGGGGCCCTGGAGCTCTAATTTTACCCCGAGTTTGGTGAAGTTTCTCCCCAACTAGGGTGAGTTATAGTCGGTCAAACTTTCAACTTTGTAGGCCTGTATCTCCGGCCCCCGTGGGACTTCAGGCTCGGGGAAGGTGGCGTTGGATAGGGGCCCTGGAGCTCTAATATTACCCCGAGTTTGGTGGAGTTTCTCCCCGTCTAGGGTGAGTTATAGTCGGTCAAACTTTCAACTTTGTAGGCCTGTATCTCCGGCCCCCGTGGGACTTCAGGCTCGGGGAAGGTGGCGTTGGATAGGGGGCCTGGAGCTCTAATTTTACCCCGAGATTGGTGAAGTTTCTGACCGTCTAGGGTGAGTTATAGTCGGTCAAAGTTTCAACTTTGGAGGCCTGTAACTCCGGCCCCCGAGGGACTTCAGGCTCGGGGAAGGTGGCGTTGGATAGGGGCCCTGGAGCTCTAATTTTACCCCGAGTTTGGTGGAGTTTCTCCCCGACTAGGGTGAGTTATAGCCGGTCAAAGTTTCAACTTTGGAGGCCTGTAACTCCGGCCCCCGAGGGACTTCAGGCTCGGGGAAGGTGGCGTTGGATAGGGGCCCTGGAGCTCTAATTTTACCCCGAGTTTGGTGAAGTTTCTCCCCAACTAGGGTGAGTTATAGTCGGTCAAACTTTCAACTTTGTAGGCCTGTATCTCCGGCCCCCGTGGGACTTCAGGCTCGGGGAAGGTGGCGTTGGATAGGGGCCCTGGAGCTCTAATATTACCCCGAGTTTGGTGGAGTTTCTCCCCGTCTAGGGTGAGTTATAGTCGGTCAAACTTTCAACTTTGTAGGCCTGTATCTCCGGCCCCGTGGGACTTCAGGCTCGGGGAAGGTGGCGTTGGATAGGGGGCCTGGAGCTCTAATTTTACCCCGAGATTGGTGAAGTTTCTGACCGTCTAGGGTGAGTTATAGTCGGTCAAAGTTTCAACTTTGGAGGCCTGTAACTCCGGCCCCCGAGGGACTTCAGGCTCGGGGAAGGTGGCGTTGGATAGGGGCCCTGGAGCTCTAATTTTACCCCGAGTTTGGTGGAGTTTCTCCCCGACTAGGGTGAGTTATAGCCGGTCAAAGTTTCAACTTTGGAGGCCTGTAACTCCGGCCCCCGAGGGACTTCAGGCTCGGGGAAGGTGGCGTTGGATAGGGGCCCTGGAGCTCTAATTTTATCCCGAGTTTGGTGGAGTTTTTTCCCGACTAGGGTGAGTTATAGCCGGTCAAAGTTTCAACTTTGGAGGCCTGTATCTCTGGCCCCCGTGGGACTTCTGGCTCGTGGGTGGTGGCGTTGGATAGGGGGCCTGGAGCTCTAATTTTACCCCGAGTTTGGTGAAGTTTCTCCCCGTCTAGGGTGAGTTATAGCCGGTCAAACTTTCAACTTTGGAGGCCTGTATCTCTGGCCCCCGTGGGACTTCAGGCTCGGGGAAGGTGGCGTTGGATAGGGGCCTGGAGCTCTAATTTTACCCCGAGTTTGGTGGGAGT
>JALXFT010001464.1:0-33791 GCA_023376895.1 Aspiorhynchus laticeps | reverse complement strand
TTGTAGCAATAGCCAACAATACATTGTTTGGGTCAAAATTATAGATTTTTCTTTTATGCCACAAGTCATTAGGATATTAAGATCATGTTCCATGAAGATATTTTGTACATTTCATACTGTAAATATATCAAACCCTAATTTTTGTTTAGTAATATGCATTGCTAAGAACTTCATTTGGACAACTTTAAACGCGATTTTCTCAATATTTTTATTTTTTTGCACCCTCAGATTCCAGATTTTCAAATAGTTGTATCTCAGACAAATATTGTCCTAACAAACCATACATTAGTGGAAAGCGTATTTATTCAGCTTTCAGATGTCACATAATATATTGCATAAGTATATACAAACACACACACACACACACACACACACACACACACACACACAAATAACCACAATAAAAGTATGTGAACAGAGAAAAAAAGACAACTTCCTTGTGTGCACAAACATACTCGGTTATAATTCTGATTCTAAAACAAATCTGATTTCAATTCTAAAATAGCATAGTTGCTATTTTTGACATAAAAATGCAGAGAAGGTGAACTGTTTTGCATACACATCACATGATATTGTATACAAGTATGCTTTTTAAGTTTATCTTATAACTTTGGATGTGTTATCTGTATTTAAATTTGTTAACATAACAAAAGACCGTTAGCTAAATAATGCTATATGTCACTCACTTATTAGTCTCGCATAGCGAGACCTTTAGACTGACGGCTGAAGGTCTGGAATAGAGGCTGACATTTTTTCGGGAATCCCGTGGGATGGGAAACAAAATCCCTACGAATCACGTGATTGGGACGGGACAGGAAAAAATTTAATCGGGAGTGGGCGGGACCGGGAATAGTAATGATACCCAACTTTACACACAAATATACCTTTTATATAAATAAACTATAAACTGTATATTTTAATTCTGAACTCAATTCTAGTTGCCCGTCTCTTTATGCTCTCCTCCTGTTTGCTTTGGTGTGGTGCTTAAAATCGCCGTAATTTTTGGTCATACAGATAAAAGTAGCCTAATACATCTTTCGAATCTGTAAAGACTCTACGTTTATTTGTGTGCACTCAGAATAACAATGAAACGTTGCGCTTTAAAGCAAACAGGACGCGCTTTAGGTCTCTGTGAACTTGAGCTAGAAACGTCGAAACTCCGTTTTTGAAAAAAATATCTATAGAGTGAAATATCTACTTTCAAATGAAAATAAATAAATAAATAAAATAGAAGACGTGTGTGTTAGCATGGATGATTTACATGAAATTTAATCTGTGCATCACTGTGCATAAGATGGCTTTCTGTTCAATATAATAACAAAAAACTACATTTTGGGTTTTTATTCAACTAATAAGGTGGGCACGCTGTGATCTGTACTATATTTTTACTGTAACTGACAGATTTCGGCAAAAAAAAAAAAAAAAAAAACACAACACGGGAGTGGGAGGGAATGGGAGTCATTCTTCCGGGAGTGGAATGGGACGGGATTTTCCCCCAGTTTTTTCGTGGGATTGGGACGGAAAGAGATTAATTTTTGTGGGAGTGGGACGGGAGAGGTTTGAGAATTCACTCCCGTGTCACCCTCTAGTCTGGAATAGATGGCAGCATTTATTGGCCAAGGCCCGCCCATGAGGCAGTTTGACCGACATGTCAAACAACCAATCACAGTTCGTTTCATTCAGCGTCACGTTTCGGTGCGTGGAAATGTCACCACAATACCAGACCGGTGTGTAAAACTCTTGGATGTATTTTAAAGATTCTATGCGGCGAACTTTAAATATTTCACATACTTTTGAAAATCCAGCGTTTAGTTGATCCTGATAAGCGTTCGTCGTCACATTTGTAAACACGACGGCTTTCTTCTTTCGTGAGGGGGTTTGGCGTCACGGCATCTTTGTTTACAGGCGAAACGTTAAAGAACGCGACACACATGTCTCCCAGAAATCCTTGCTGTGACCCAATTCGCATACTATCCGTCCTAAATAGTATTTGAAAATAGAATTAGTATGTCCCAAATCATAGTATGTTTAAAAAAGTATGCCAAAGATTCCCGGATGGTCTACTTCTTCCGGTTAGAATTCGAAGTGCAGATCGATGAACACTCTAACGGCTAATATTGCCCACAACACATTGTGCGGTGGACGGGGATTCGATTAGAACTACAAACACGCATAAAAAGTGTTAAAAAACTACAAACATGGTGGATATGCGCAACCGACGGACAGGTAGAGAAAGGGATTTGAGTGATAAATAATCATTATGTCTAACCTTATGAAAAAATATGTATTTAATGTTATCCACGTTATATTTCATCTGCAGCAACACTGTGAACTTTTATAATGATACGTTTGGTGTTTAACTTTGAAATGCATCATTATGCAAACATGAGCTCTGAAAGACCTGCGATGTGCTTCTTCATTTCTCTCCAATACGGTAGGAAATCAAATTAAACGAAATGTGGATGATGTTAACTGAGACAAGATGATTGACAGGACAGTTTAAACAGTTACATGCACGTAACTAAGCAACAGAGCGTCCGTTTAAGACGCAGTTATGACGAAGTAGTCTGTCCCAAAGCTTGCCTGTCCCTATTCTGCTACATACTCAAAAGTATGTACTTTTTTTCACAAAAAGAGTACATACTTTTAGGGCATAGTATAAGTAGGCGAATTGGGACGCAGCACCTGTATAATCTAACCAATCCGACGACGTCTTCGACACTCCTGAAGTGTTTCCAGAGAAGTGTGCCATATGCATCAGACGTTTAGCCAACGGTCCGTGGGCGTGACGTCTGAGGCTGAGACTACTCACTTATCAGCATGCGCACCCTTGACTGAAGTTGATGTTTTAATAACTGACTCATAAAAATGGCATAATCTCTAACGTCGTAAACACTATTTTGTCCAAAAGCTTTTGTCCATGAGGATTTACTGACTCTTACGTCCCTAATATTAAAATAAACGGATGAAAACCCAAAAGTGGAAGTCTCGCGCGCTCGTAGCAGAAGCAGCGCGAGCGCGAATCAGTGACACGCACTGAGGCCTGGTTTCTACTCGGACTGTTAATCCACAGCAGACAGAGCCAATCACTTCACATTTAGAGTATAAACCCCTACATTACGCGTAAAACCTATGCAACAGCCAAAGAGCACACATTCGCATAAAACAGAGCAGCAAAGAACTATTCAAACCGCGAAAAACAACTCGCGACTGCAGAAACGAGTTAACGTTACTGATCTGAAACTAGTTGCTATGCTGTTACGCTTTCAGTGTCAATATTTGTATTCAAGTGCACGGTTAACACGAAAAGTCGGTTTGAAGGTCGAAATAACTTAGGTTCACACTCATTTGAAATCTAAAGTAAATGATTAATTCACAATAAAATGTGTAACATGATGGCTTAATGGTAAAGTGTCCCATGGTATACGAAATACTCAACCATTGTTACTCGTAAACTTCTGTCTGGATGAATCATTAATCTTCGATCCTAGGATATACAGTATATTGAGCAAATCCAACTTCGCTATCATATTATTGAATGCACATTAATGTATGCTGTCATGAACAGAATTAAGATGCAAATTTATCAATGATTCGTCTAGATATTGTAATGAAGTCATATTGATGTCTGTAGTGAACATGTGCAATCTAGCATAATGCTTAAATGCATTATCAAATAATAATTATTGCATCATCATGCATCAAACTATCTATTCAACTTTCATCAAAACTTGTGCTTTAATAAAAACAGACATGCTTTCTGAGTCTTTCCAGTGCTTTCTGGCTGTCTGAGCATCACAAAAATGAAGCAAAACTCAGCATATGACTACTTGCAATAGACATAGTAAATATATCTAAGCAAATTGATATGCTATTTTGATGAACCATTTAATCGAAACAAATAATCAAATTATGATCTTATTATCATTATACATCTTATTTTGATAATCACTTAGTACTCAAAACACATTTATTAATAAATAATTAAAATATCTCCTTGCAATTTTTTTTTGACCATTATAGTCTTACTTTTCCAGGTTTTTCATATAACTAAACTATTCTTAGGTTTAGATGAAAATTGATAATCTATTTATATTGACTAATTATTAATTTTTTATGAATTCAGAATTTATTAATTTATATTTGATTAAGAATTATTGATTACTTTAGTTTCGTAATTAGAGAAAAGTGATTAGATAAGTGAAATCTTTTCTATTAGTTTGAGGATAATGAAGATAATAGTATTTAAAAATATAATTTGTTGAAATTTATTAGAAAGAATATATATTGTTATTGCTAATTCTAGTAATATAGATGAAGCATAGTATGTATAATTTCATAATTGTAGCAAAATTAACACTATTAAGATCATATATACTTCGCAAGAAATGAAGTAAGTAAACATGAGAAATTGATGCATATTCGTAGCTTATAATCATACTTATTACATTGCTCCAATTAGAGTCTGAGGTAACCAATTAGGCAGATGGATGCATAAACATTAGTTGCCCTTAGATTCCATATTAGATCTTTGAATGATTGCGTTAGAATAAAAGCAGGATATGCACATGAGATTTTAGATCTCGCCTCTTATGCATGCGTGCAAGTGATTGAGTGTGAGACCTCGGTGTTCACCTAACATTCTCGTTCCTCTGCCTGTGCTCTCATTCATACACAAGCAGAAAAATTGATGACGCTTTATGCATTTCATATATAACAAACATTATTGCAAGATAGGCTATATAATGCAGAAATGAACATTATGAGTAGATCATAACTAATAAAAACATTTGTATTTCAAGCAAATCTGCTATCCGCTCCACTTTTTGTTTTTGGCTCTTGGTTTAGCATGTGCTTTATTTTGCTATGCATCCTTTTTGTTGTTGTTTGATTTTGTTTTTTTTTTTTTTTTTTGACTCTTTCTCCCAGGGTGTTGCATAATACTTGCAGTGCAATTACAAAGAAAAAACATTTACAATTTTTAAAATTTTATTTTACAGTGTCCTTGTTACTCATTACATGTAGGCTACTTACTATATAGTAAATTATGTATGATTACATGCAATAAAAGCAGGGGTTTTCAAACCTGTCCTGGAGGACCCCCTGCCCTGCACATTTTGTATGTCTCCCTCATCTATCTAACACACTGATTCCACTCATCAGCTCATTAGACTGCTGGATATGGAAAAGGGCGATTAGGAATACATACAAAGGGTGCTTCTCAAACGGAAGGCTGCATCCTATCTCGCCTGAAGGCCATCTCAATCGGAAGGATCCTTGGAAGACAGCCTTCGTTTCGCATCCTTCATTCAGTTGAATTTGAAGGATGCATGGGATGTATCCTCCACGACTTTCAATCACCCACAATCCTTTGTACCCATTCCATTACATGAAAATAAACGAGTCAGTGCTGAACTTGTCTGAATTTATTATGAAATCTAAGACAAAAATAATGTTTTCGGACATGAAAGCAATAAGCATAGATGTTATCTTTTGTTTTGGTGTAAATTACTTACTAAACGCTAAACCGCCAATAATTTAAGCCACAGGGAGATTGTAGACGGCTTTGATTCATTGTATTGCATTAATAAAAAGCCAAATAATATAAAGATTTGTAATACAAAGTATTTTTCCAAAACTATGTTTTATTAGTATTTTCGTGCCGTGACGGTGAAAAAAAAAAGTTAAAACATTAAATTAATGCATTTCAATTTCTTACCTTTTTTAAAAAAATTAGACGCATAAGGTTTTCATTAACATGTAATTTCATAAAATCTATAATCAGGAGTTGAGAATGCAAGACTAAGTTTATTTTTAAACAGGCTTTTAACATTTAACAGACAAACAGGTTAAATGTATATTCAAGATCACTCTTAATTTTCATTGTCAACAACCAAACAAAACTACACCAATAGCCAGTGCTACCAGTATTCATTTTTTTTAAATTAATCAAATGTAAACTGAATTTTTTTTGTCAGTTGAACAAAACAACAAAATTAGCACAAAACATTCTAATACATTTTAATATAAATTATTTGAATGAATGAATCAGACTACATTGGATTACACAAATGAAAGTAATATTTCAAGGGTTCATTTCATGTATAATGGCTGCTAATCACTGCTATTATAGTAATTATGAAACAAACAGCACATTATGCAGGTGACAACTAAACACTTCCACCTAGTGGATGCTTTTTGTTTCATAGGTAGGATTTGGAGTAGACTCATCTTAAAAGTGCTTTTGACAAGTTTGATGAATTACAAATGCTCTAGAAAGCACTCTTGCTATTACTACATTTGCATCATTTCCTTTTTACTGCTGTCATTCATGGTTTTTACACTAGCTTTGTATCTATATATTACAAATGCAGCAACATGCTTATGTGTACTAATAATCAGTAATGCATCACAATTGGCACAGATAGTCAAAAAAATGTTTTTCAGTAGTACGTGTTGATTGTGAGGGTAAGCAACTAAACAATCATTAAAACTCATCGTGACAGAACAATTCTTCTCACCACAAAGTGACACGCTGAAAGAAATGGCTATTATTAGGGATGA
Source organism: Aspiorhynchus laticeps (assembly GCA_023376895.1). Lineage (NCBI taxonomy): Eukaryota > Metazoa > Chordata > Actinopteri > Cypriniformes > Cyprinidae > Aspiorhynchus > Aspiorhynchus laticeps. Next base: position 27,227 of record JALXFT010001464.1, on the reverse strand, counting down.
ATTTGAATGTCTTTTTACCTACTTGAGGCACAGCTTACAGGAAAGAAAAACAGATGCATAAATTGAGGTGGTGTGTATGTTTTCATGCAAAATGTGTGGAGGTGTACATAAATCAATCATTTGTGTTGATCTTTGAAACTATCAGGAATAATGAAACCATTAGAAATCACTAGGCAATGTGTTTACTGCAGGGAACAGGATCAAACCCTTTCACTCAAAAGCAGAAAAATAAATAATTGCAATAATGGCACTCTTCTGGTTCCATTAAGCATGAAGGCAGCCCCACAGCAGAAACATCCAAATCCACATAAATGGCTCCTCTCTGAGGCAGGGGTGGCTGAAATCCAGAGAATACTGCAAATCTAGGTCAATGGATTGCTGCACAGCTATGATGACTCCCTCCTCCGAAGTGTATGCGTTATGCTTATGGATGGATGAAAACCACACAGTCTGACCAGTAATCCAAGTAATAAAAAGATAATATGCATTCATACATGGATTATCTGTAATGCAACATGCATGCTTTGCATTAATCTTTTGCTGGATGCTATTTTTTTGTGCATTGCATTTCTTAGTTTACACTTTATACATTTTCCAGTGATCCAAACCACTCCAGACAGGGCTGAATGAGTGGTAGATGTGCACCTGAAGAGTTGTCCTGCATTATTCAAGTGTTTTAAAGGCAGTGGCTGCAGGCATGTTTTCAACTTTGCATGTCATCATGTGGAACTCTGAGTCTTACCTGCTTTAAAATGAATAAAATCAAACCGACAGAAGTACATGTTGGCAGCCTAGCATAGTCAAATGATTCATAACATCAGAGAATTGTGTATTTATAGCAGTCCCTCATGAGAGGGAACAAACGTCAGCTTGAATTCTGAAGATATCATTACGTTCATGTCTTATTACTGAAGGTATTAATGCAACAAATTGCGAGTCTTTTAAAATGAATCGTTATTGCAGATAAAAAGAAAACAGCAGAGCATTTGCCATCTGAATCCCACTCACAGTTTCTCCTTTCGGTGCCTAGCAACACTTTTTCAGCAGAATACACAAAATTAGCAGGGTAAGCGTGACCACAGCCTCAAAGCCATCGCTCGGTGAAGCCGAGCACACAAATTCCTTGAAACAAGATCAGCACACAATGCCAAAGGTTTGCATACTAAAATAAATATGTTCTCTAACTACAAGAATCCTCTGGGTGCACACAATCTTGTGAGGGTTACACAAGACGAAAGTCAATAAAATGCCATTAAATTCAGGGTGGGTTTTACAAAATATTCTGTAAGAACAAAAGCGATAGAACTGAAATGCTGCTGAGTTGGAATGGTGACAAGAAATATGCATTACACAAAGCCGATGCACTATCAAATATCACGTAATACTCAAATTACTGTAAAATATATGTTAGCTACTTAGTAAAAGCCGACACACGGAGCCAAGTTTGTGCGGATCTGTCCGTGGTCCTGAAACCATAACATACCCTCAGATCCCCCAAAACTTACCAAACCTAATCTCTGGGAAACTCAACCTCTGTTAAAGGAACAGTTCACCCAACAATGACAATTTGCTTAACATTTACAATAAGATGTAGATGAGTTTGATTTCTTCATCAGATTTGGAGAAATGTAGCATTGCATCACTTGCTCAGCATTGGATCATCTGCAGTGAATGGGTGCCGTCAGAATGAGAGTCAAAACAGCTGATAAAAACATCACAATAATCCACAAGTAATCCATACCACTCCAGTCCATCAATTAACATCTTGTGAAGCCAAAAGCTGCATGTTTGTATAAACAAATCCATCATACGACATTTTTCACTAGAAACCATTGCTTCTGGCTAAAATACCAAGTCCTCTCTCCACAATATTGCTTTCACCAGTGAAAATCGCCTCAGTTTGAATCAGGAGAGAAATATGCACAGATAAAACACCAATGGTTACAATGGTTCTAACCAAATATGCCGGTGGATTTTGATGTGCAAGATCCACAGGAGATGGACTTTATCACTGGAGGAAGCATTATTATGGATCATGGACTCGTATTTTGGCCAGAAGTGACAGTTAAAGTTAAAACGCCTTAATGATGGTTTGTTTATTACAGACGCGCAGCTTTTGGCTTCACAAGATGTTAATTGATGGATTGGAGTGGCGTGGATTACTTGTGGATTATTGGGATGTTTTTATCAGCTGTTTGGACTCTCATTCTGACGGCACCCATTCACTGCAGAGCATCCATTGGTGAGCAAGTGATGCAATGCTACATTTCTCCAAATCTGATGACGAAACAAACAAATCTACATCTTGGATGGCCTGAAAATATTTTAATTTATGTGAAAATGTATTATGCAGCCGAACCATGTTAATTGGACGAGTATATTTGGAAATCTGGAGAAGCAGGGTGAAATGCTTGTATCTTTCCAGCTGTCATTTTCCTTTAAGATGATGTAAGGCTCATCTCCCTAAGAATGGTCTCCCTCCCCCGTCCAAAGCCTCTCTCTCAGCACGCTGCATTCATTCGCACTACGCTGCTGATGCTCAGGAGAGTCAGGATGCACAAACTTCCCAGCGCACCCTCCTTTTCAACTACAGACCCTTTTACTGAAACGCTGGGTGGGTGCCAAGTACATGAAGACTAACTGTTCTGGACAAGACAAGATTTCATGAAGGAGAAGCACTCTTCTGAAGGAAGTTGAAGCTGGTGCAGTTTTCATTTTTTTATAAGCAGAACTTATTTTTGGATTTTGAGCAGGAGGATAGCGACATGAGCTGCACAATTGGTTCCCTTGGGTGAGAGCTCTTCTATTTCTACATTATTATAAATAACAGGGAGATGCGTGTTCATATTTATCATCTGGCAATAGATGCCCAGCTGTATTTGTGGGAAAAGCCTAATAGTCTTACCGTGTCGTTTTGATGCATTTATACTTTTATAAACACTCTGCAGGTCTCAGAGATGCTGTACATAACACAATAGACTGTGAATGTCTATTAAAGCGCTTGCAGGTTATGTTCCTCTTGACTTTTTGCTCACTAAAAACAAATCAAAAACTTTTGCGTCTCCGCTTTTTCGTTTTTTGAAGCGTGCACGCACCAAAATGGCCCTGACTGAAAACTGCAGGACTTCTCAAACGCCCAAGGACAGTGGATGTGCTCAGAGTTTGCTCTTCTGATGTGGTTGAGCTCAATGTAGGTGGACAGGTGTACTACACTCGCCATGCCACCCTCACCAGCGTGCCAAACTCACTGCTGGGGAAATTATTCTCAGCTAAAAAGGACATTTCCAATGACCTCGCGCAGGACATCAAGGGACGCTACTTCATCGACAGGGACGGATTTCTCTTCCGATATGTGTTGGACTATCTCCGCGATAAGAGCGTCGTTCTGCCGGATTATTTTCCCGAAAAGGGAGGCTTAAACGCGAGGCTGAATTCTTCCAGCTGCCTGAGCTCGTCAAAATCCTGACACCAGATGAATACATCCACGGTGATTTTGACGAAGCATCCCAGGGAAGCGATCAGAGGTTGTTCCCCGCGTCTTACCTGGATGCGCGCGATAGGCGCTACGGCTATTCATCACGGTGGGATACAGGAGCCCATGCGCCTTTGGGAGGGACACGGATGCCAAAACTCGCGGACTACCCAAAATCTTCATCTGCGGAAGGGTCGGTCTGGCCAAAGAAGTTTTTGGGGACACCCTAAACGAGAGCCGGGATCCTGACAGGCCAGCCGAGCGCTACACCTCTCAGTTTTACCTGAAGTTTCGCCACCTGGAGCGAGCGTTTGATATGCTCGCGGAGAGCGGCTTCCACATCGTGGCGTGCAATTCATCGCTCACCGCTACTCCGCACAACAGACATACTGATGACAGATACTGGTCCAATAATGCAGAGTATGTCTTCTACCGTAAGTACAGTTTATTTCACGACATATACAGCCAGTCGTAATTATCGCAAAATCGTGAAAGTGGTTTATCGATTGTTGTCATTATGAATTACATAAACCATTATTGTTTTAGGTTAAAATATTTCGGTGTAATAATTTCGACTTTGGTGTCGGTTCAGATAGGCTTATGGGCATCATATCAACATATGCCATTGTGCTAGGGGCGTCCCGAGTTCGAATCCCAGCTCAGGGACAATTATAACGATAGCCAATAAAGGCAAAAACAAAAAACTAAAAATATCTTTTAATATATATATATATATATATATATATATATATATATATAGTTTATTAATATATGATGAGTTCATTTGCAAAACCAGATAACTCAAGTTTCAAAAATCATGTTTTTTCAAGTTAAAAATAACAAAAAATACAGATAACTAACACAATAAAACACAATAAAACATGATAACATAATAAAAAACATGATTTTCAACATTTTAAAAAACGGAGTTATCTGTTTTTGCAAATAAACTCTTCATATACATACATATATATATATAGTCTTCGGTATTCAGAAATATTTGTCCACTATGCCACAGCTGGTCAATCAGAATCAAGTATTCCAGTGTGCCAGTTAACAATAGCCTTACAAATAAAATCCAAATCACAGGTATCCTCAAATCTGGCCCACGAGATCCACTTTCCTGCAGAGTTTAGCTCTAACCCTAATCAAACACACCTGAGCATGCTAATCATTGTCTTCAGAATCTTAGAAAATCACAGGTAGGTAAGTTTTATCAGGGTTGGAGCTAAACTCTCCAGCAGATGGCCCTCCAGGGCAAGATTTGAGGAACAATATTACCAATGTGTGGTTTTCACGCTTTTCTCAGACAGTACCACTAGGCGGCGCACTCTGATAGTTTGATCAATTCTATTCGGATCAATTCTATAATCAGCCTCGAACTAAGAATGTGCTCATTAATGTAGATGACAAATGCTCTTCCCTTCAAGTATTAGAAGACTGAACTGAGTTTGTCTGCTCAGAAGAACATCGATAGAAGAGAGAGAGAGTGAAAGAGGGAGGCTTTCGAGCCAATGCAGATGTGGAGAATTCCCGGAAGTATAGCTCTCAGGGATATGAACAGAGTGTGGTATGAATATTTCAGTAATCTACCACAGTGATGATCATGTCACTTCCTCCTCTCTCTCCTCTAAAACGCTCTGCTCACTCAATCTCTCTTTATTTAACTACATGTGCACCTTTTGGATATGCAATTGTTCTCCAGCGCCTGCCTTCATTAGTGGTTCATTTGACTTGCCTTTGTCTTAAATGAGAGAGATGTTGCAGCATATGGCCAATTAAAAATCACTTTGTGCTTAATTCCAAACGAGTCCCCTAGGAAAACCTAAAAAGAGTGTGCCTGGAACGGAGAGCTTCTGGAGGACAGTCACGAGATTTGGGGTGAATGGACATATGGCTGCTTAATGATTTGTTTTCTGTCATCAGTATAATTACTGCAGCATTCAGCCCCTCCCATTGCCCAACATATGGAAAAACTTATGACACATCAAGATAAGGAGTCATGCTATACTGTAAGTCTACAAATACATCACAGTCGTGCTGATATTCAGACCAACAGCATGATGGCAAATTGGTTTAAACATCCGTCAGTAATCGATGGATAGAACCAAGTCCCACCCTATATTTTTTATTTTTCAATTATATGTTACACTCGAATGTACATCTCAATACAGAAGAAAAGATTTATTGCTACTACCATTTCATCGCAACTTTGTTTGCTGGAACTTTTTTTGACAAATTAGAAGCCATAACCAGAGCTCACCGTTTTATAATGTGTTTTATTAGGATGCCATTTGATTGACAGCTCAAGTGTTCAAACCTGTTTTAAGGAAATAGGATAGTTTATCATTGCTGAATTTTGTGGCAGATTAGATATTTAACTTTGGCTTCTCACAATGGCTTCTAAAACAAATACAGAAGGGCTACATAAAATCAAATACAAATTGTCTATCACAAAAATCACATATTACCTAAAAAATACTTTAAACTCCATATAAAATAAGCGATTTTGTCAGTGTTTCCTTTGACACCATTTTCTTACTGATCGTGATATTTAAGTAAAAGTGGGGAATCACCATTTACTAGGACTGTCATGAAATGTCTTACTTTACTTGGTGCCCATAGATGAACAAAATAAGAAATGACAAAAGAAAAACCAAAAACACTTTTCTTCTAATTAGCTGTTACTTTTTATTAGGGTAGAATGGGACGATCTAATAGTACACTTTTATTTAACATGAAGGGAGACCTGGCTTTAAATCCAACCTATTACATTTTTAAATAAACCAAACAAATGAACTTGACAGCTATGATCATCATGAATTTTGTTGAAGCAGCTTTGACGTTCTCTTCCATGGGAAGGAAAATCTTATGAGTTTGGAGAGACATGAGGATGTTAAAGCAAAAGATCTACAGATGATGACTTTATTGGACTTAGACGTGTGATTTCTACCACAGCGTTAGACAAGTATGCAAATTATTATATTTTTTGCATTTAAAATCCACTTGGCTCAATAGAGGGAATGTGCATCTGCATCGAATGGGCTCGACACTTCTGCCACACCAGATAACAAGATAAAATTATAATGTAGTTATTTGCATTACATTAATGGTTTAAATGTTATATTTCCACTTTACGCTGCACAGTTCGGTTTACAGCATGATTGGTAGATTCTTGTTTCTCTTCTGAATTAGTTTGCTCTTGAATCCCCTGGTGAAATGAACCAGTTGCTTTTTACAGGCCTCACTGCCTTCTCTTGTGCTGTTACGTCTCAGAACATCACCCACATGACACATTTTACCAATTTAGACCGCCCAAGAGATTGGTAATATATCATTTGTGGTCAAAAAGGTTGCTTATTTTTCTTTGTCGCTTACTTACTCATCCTCCTTCTCATATGCTTCATCACTTAACATGCCATCTCTGCCCATTCTTGCTGTTAGAAAATGTGCTGCAGGTTGTCCTCAACATTTTTTAATTATTTGTACCAACTGGTCAGTTTTGTCTCTGCATTAATTAATTGCTGTGATTAATGACCAAAGATTACAGCTACGGTGATTTCTACTTTGCAGAAAAACAAATTGCATGAGCATCATGCGATGCATAAAGTCTCACACATTTCATAGCTGCATTCAGACGAAACTCATTTACTGCTTCTTCCCCTTTTTGTTTATTGCCTGCATCAGTCTTGGCATTCCATTTTAATCTTAAAATACTTGCTATGTCAAGCAAAGCCTTATATTTTAAATTCTAAGCACACTGCACTTTGATGATGAACAGCCCAAAATACGTAAAAATAAGACTTGTTTCTTTTCCTGAAAGTTAATATAATAAGAATAATTTCGAAATATTAATTAAAAAAAAGTTTAGTTTATCATTATTAGTAACAATCCCTCTTCAAATGGATCAGCCTTATTCTTTTGATCATTAAGGACCAAAACAGTACAGCTAATTATTTACATCACAACCAGTTGAAAGTTTTCCAATTAAAAAGCTATTAGATGTTTCTTAAGGTCACCTTCTCTGTTGCCCAAGAATACTGATGATCTACGACATGTTTTTGCATCTTAAAGCAGAAACGTCCAGTGAAGTTGACGCTGCATGCATATATTATCTCAACGTTCAAAACATAGAATCTAGCCCACGCTATAGAATTTTGCATTTAATGTATTGCAACATCACGACTCAACCTGTCACATTGTTTCCAGTCCAGTGCAGATTATACAGTATGTGTGCGGGTGGGGGGGCTAATCAAATGTCTTCAAGCACTGTAATAGGCCCACAGCACTTGAAACACGAGCTAGGCAACTAAGCTTGTCAAAATACACCATGACAGAGAGAGATTATTCTTGCCATATCCTCTAAGAACCTCATGTGAATATGCAGTGTCTATTATTCCTGTGAACACTAGTGATTTACAGCCATTATTGAACTGGCACAAGAAATGAGTCCTGTGTCCACTGAGGGAGTTGAGATGGGTCAAATCCAGACCGTTTCCATCTTGGTGCTGCTGCTTGCAGCTGCTGTACAGAAAGAGCGACTCCACCTGAGATGGAAAGTAAATGGAGAAGAGCGAGAAAGCAGTGCAAGTGATTTTCCAGCGGAACCGGTCATATCCAGTGTGTTAAAGATTTCCGTGCTTAAGAAAACTGTGAAATTACAAGTGCACAGGGATGATGCTTTGTTATGGAGGTTTGGGCAAAAATCCAATGTAAGATGTAGGATACAGACATGGGTTGCATTCAAAATTGCATACTCTCTAGGTACTTCTTTAGTATCTTCTTCTCCATCCTGACCCGCAGCGCAGTGATGCACATACTGTACGTGGTGCTCAGGTGCGCATGCACGGCCGAAATAACAAATGCGCTGCAGGGGTAAATAAGTTCAGAATACTAATTTGCTGTTAATGCACAATCACCGTATTCATTTGTGCCTTAATAAACTAAATAAAGTGCAATAATAACTATCATTACTATTATTATTTTTTTATAGTTATATTTAATAGGTCACACTACATGTAGGGTGAGCATCAAACCAATCTCCAGTTGCTCTCATGAGAACCAGATGAAAAATGTATGTGCATCCCTGCTTATGAATTTCATAATTTCACCAAGTCATCCGGGTACTTTTTTATGCCTACTGTTTTTTGAATGCTGTGAATTCTGGTCATACTATTTCACATTTTTCATATATATTATGCTATAGTATGCATAGATGCAGTCATAGAATTAGAGAAGATTACTACCATCATGTCTCCTGAAGTGCAGCACGCTCATGCTTGGCAGTCTTCTTCTTCTTCCAACCTAAACTCAAAGATTAAAAGGACAGTTCACCCAAAAACATTCTGTCATCATTTACTCATCCTTATGTAGTATTCTTCGAAACACAAACTAATGAAACCTGGGAGGTTTCTGTCCCTCCACTGAAACTCAAGGTGACCAAAGACTTAAAGATCCAAAAAGGCCATAAAGACATCATAAAATGAATCCATATGGATTGAGCAGTTTAACCCAAGTCTTGTGAAGAGATACAATCACTTTATACGATGAACAAATTTAATTTAGGCTTTTATCTACATCAAAATGATCGACATAAACAAAATATTGATACCAACTGTTTTAATTTGTATTTTTACTACTTATTTAGTATGAAAATATGTAAAATAACCACTGAAGTGTGAGCTCTGATCAAATATAACACTTGACCTCTCAATCAAATGAAGAGTAGACACTGTAATGAAAGAAATAGAAAAAAATTCTCATAAATAAACGCAAAGCTAAATGAGACATTTATTACTGTAGTTACTGGGATCGTTGTATATTTTTGGACATGCAAATTGTTAATGTTCAACAAAAATAGTAGTCTAATAATTTGCAGTTTATTAATATAATACTTAATAATAGTTTAATATGCCATTATACTAATATGTACACTTTAGGTATTAATATATGAATATGTACTTATAAGGTAATAGTTTTAATATGTCCCATAACAAGGGACAAAGTTGTACCTTTTACCTTTTGTGCCTTAGTGTAAAATAGCCCCGTGACAGCTTTGTAGCTTACTTAACGAACTTGTGTGATTAATTAGTCAAGAAATTGAATAAATTTGGTTAATTCTTTATTTATTTGTTTAATGGGTGGATTGAACCAGCTGGTGAAGTAAAGTGTCCAGCATACACCTTCAATACAGTTTAAAAAGCATCTCTGATGAAGTTGGTTGAGAGTTGGTTTAAAATATTATTAACAGAATACGAATATGTCTAGACTGTTAGTATTATACATTACAAGCATCAAAAGTGTTTTATATTCCCATCTAAAGAAGCCTTCAGATTAGCAATGGCTCTTCTTTCTCATTCAAATAGTCCTGCTCTCCCTCACTGTCCTTTCTCTATGACGCTGTGAAATTTGCCTTTCTCCACGTCTCAAAAGAAGCCACTGTAGTAATGACAGGTTCTCTGTCATCTCATTCTGCTGGTCTTATTGCACCCCATCAGTGCTTAGAGAGGGTCATGACTACACTGAGATGATCTGGGCTCTCCAATCTGTCTGTGACGTTCTTTCCCTCAGACCACATGGCTGCCTTTAACAATGGAAGGAGATTGCAGCTTGTGTCAACATCAGTCAGAGGATGAAATTGTCATATTGTCTGTTATCTTCCAGCACAAAGCCTCTGGATAGCAGACTTGGAGACTGGGATTGGCGTTACTTGTCCTTGGATTAGGACAATGGGTGTTTATTAAGTCCAGCCCATTTGGACCTTCTGTCACCCTGCCTCATTTCCCATGATGCATCAGCTCTTTTTACATTCGGACACTCGTTTGTATTATTATCAGCACAGTTTGTGTTTCCACAGCTTAATATTCCAAGTAAAATGTTTGTTTCTTAGATACAGTACAAGCTTTTTTTATTTGCAAAGATGAGTTTTCTATATGACTGCTCCCCTGCAAGGACAAAATTGGCCTACTTTGTACATTAACAAGCACATACACATGATCAGACCTCAGGCGAAGCTCAAAAACCATAAAAGAAGGACTTTAATCAGACATTATACATACTGTATTTACACAGAGCTCTTGTACTGAACTAACGTAACCCTGAGATGCACATAGCTGATCATCATGCATTGAATTGATGTTGATCTTCGGTATATCGTAGAATGAAATTATGGCACAGACTCACAGTATTTAAGATTAGCATCCATTCGTTCTCTTTAACAAGCCTCAAGTGTGCAAAGATTCCTTTGGTAATTTCTCATCAAACCATCTTTCACAGGGTTAACTTATGCCCCTCCAGAAGCTTGTGTTCTGCAAGTGAAGGACGCCTTGTGGTGCCATCCCAAAGAGGTACCAAATCACTCTCACGGACCCTTCCTGGACTGTGCCCAGCTGGTGGAATGACCTCCCGATCTCAATTCCAACAGCTGAGTCTTTAGCCATTTTCAAAAAACATGTAAAGACAACTTTTTCGCCAGCACCTGACCAACTAATAGCCTACTAACACTTACCTATTCTATAAAAAAATAATAATTCCTAGCTACGTGTACTGTGCTAGGGTGAATCCCATTTCTCTGTCTTACCCCTTCCTTTCCCTACCCCTTCTCTTACTTAGCCCTTGTCCCTCGAAACCGATGTAAGCCTAGGGGAAAACATACCCTATGAAATGAGACACCACTTGGTTACGTACGTCATCGGCGTAGCTCAATGCTAAAAGAAGACAAGTGTTGATCACAAACTTCCAAGATGCCGTCTGCAAGTGTGTGTATGTCGATTGCGTGGGTTTTATTAGTGATTTTGCGATTGTTCAAATCAGCGATGTAACGTTAGCGTAGCAAACTAGCGATTTTTTTAAACGTTTCAATTAAGAACATGGTTGCAAATATATATGTACAGGACTGTGTAGAGCACAAAACAAGACTGTCTAATTTTTAAATCAATTATTTAAGCCGAAAATGGACTCTCTGGATGATCTCCAAATTGTTGCGTTGCGCAGTAGTCTGGGTCCTGTAAGTAAGCTCACGAAAATGCTTAGGGTATCTACCACTTCCCCTTAGCCTTACCCCTGATCAAAACGAGAATGTGATCCCTTACTCTCACGTGAAGCGCAAAACTAAGTTTTGGGTAAGACAGAGAAATGGGATTCACCTAACTGAGACTTGTCATGGCACTTGTATACTGTTGCTCTCTCGATGGTCTGATTGCTTCTATTGTTCTCCTCATTTGTACGTCGCTTTGGATAAAAGCGTCTGCTAAATGATTAAATGTAAATGTAAATGCAAACCGATCTGTTGAGAATGAAGAGGCTTGTTTTTTTGTCTTTTCTATGATCTGAAGTCAGAGCCATAAAAGCTGTGGGTGCAGAAAGTCTTTTATTTCTATGTCTGTAAAATTTATGGTTATCACTGTATTGAGCAAACTGAGACCCATATGCGTATGTGTGTGTGGGGGGGGGGGGGAAATAGCTCCAATCCAGAAATGCCTGCAGGGTTGTGGTGGTGAGTATGATTGGTTGACTTTCCTGGCATACCAAAATGGACGGCTTGACTCAGTCATTTATCAAGAGCTGAGAATATGATTTTTTTCCCTTTGCTGTTTGTAGATAGACCTTATATTTGAGAGCTGGATGGTTTTGGATCCACACAGATCACAGGAAAATTGTTTTGCCCCAATTTTAGGATATTTGATTAGTACATCTTTCACAGATTTGAAATATAATTGACACGAATGAGCAAATTGTTGATCCAAGCTACCGAGTGCTGCGGTGATGATGTATTTTTGTAGGCCAACCTAGAAGTTAGCATCACCCTACAGTCTCAGCCCAACAGACCGTTGAATGTCTGATGCAAAAGACAAACAAAATATTTTATCAACTAAATGCTAGATTTTCAAAAGTATGTGAAGTTCACAGCACAGACTCTTGGCAACTGAAGATAACATCTTGAATGAACGATTTATTGGTTGCATGCCGGTCTGTTATTGTGGGGACATTGGCTACAATTTCATGCCCCTAAACACGACACTGAACAAAGCTAACTTTGATTGGTTGTTTACATGTCGGTCAAATGGCGGTCCTTGGCCAGTGAAAGCTGCTTCTAGACCTTCTGCCCTCAGTTTGCAGGTTTGGTTAACTGAAGCTAACTGACAATTAATAATATTTTGCTCATCAAGATAATATTCACAAACAAACAGAATTGTTTTTTTGTTGTTGTTTATTACAGTGGGCAGAAGTAAAAGTTAAAGTTAGGATATATATGTAAATGCTCTACACCACGGTCACATTACTTTAAAGTCACCACCATTAAGGTTCCAACAACTCATTTTGAAATCTACAAGTTGGAAATTAGAGAATAGATTGCAAGTTTACACACAATGAGGCTGTGAAAGCGGTAGGGCTTCCCCCTAATAGTTGACTAAATAGTCGACCATCGGTTACTCACAGAAAAAAACTGTCTGTTTCTGTGATGAACTGATTGTTAACTTCTGGTCCTTGAGGTAATTACAGTATATCTGGAGGAAATCCAAACTTCGCCTATCATTCATTGACCTCAAATATGCTTCTCATTTGAAAGTGAAAGTGTAAGTAGCAGAAACTTTACACGACTGCTCGCTCTAATATTTACTTAGATAAAAGTGTGCTAGGTGCATGTCCATGTAATTGTGTGGAAGCTGTTGATGCAATCACTGGCATTTTTTCCTGATAAAAGTGGAAACAACTTAAAATATGCCATCATTTTGTTCATGCAAATAAGAGTAATACATCATTTTGTTCATGATAGTGTGCACTCAAATCTATGCTCACCATCTATCTAACACAAAAGTTGTGCTTTTGTAAAATAAACAAACAGGACATGCTTTCTGCAGTCTTGTTCTCCGTGTACTGGAGCATGTCACAAAACAAAACGAAGCAAAACTCAGCATATAGACTACTTGCCTAATAGACATGAGAAATATATCTACAGAAAGCTTGATATGCCTACTTTTAGATGAACCAATTCAAATCGAAAACAAATATTCTCTGATTATGTAATCTGTAATCTTCATTTTTGCAGCTGACACACTGACTCAGAAAACACTAGTTTATTAATAAATAATTAAAATATCTCCTTGCAATTTTTTTTTGACACATTCATAGTCATTACTTTTACCAGTGCTTTATGCGTCAATAGGCTATATATGTTAAAGGTTCATTATGATGAAGTGCAAAAATACCCACTCATTTCCTTTTTTTGGGGTCTTGGATAAATTTGATGAGAAATCGTTGAGTTTATATTGAAATGTCAGACTTTTGATTGCATATTCTAAGAACAGTTTGATATGAGTAGAGGAGATGTGATTACTATTGGGGTTTTTTTCTCAGGGAAAAAAATCGGAGAAGCAGAAGATTTAAGATAACTCTCTCTGTTCTCAATTTAATCTCATTAGTGTAGGAAAAACGATTAGGATATTAAAGAAATCTCATTTGTGATGTCTCTTTCCTACGGAAGAGGAAATCAAGTGAAGTAAAAAAGTAGATAATGGGTGTGTATTCCTTGTAATTTCCTGTAGACATAATCCATAATTAATACCATAGTTCTGAGCAGTTAAACATCTCCGCAAACTTTAATGCACAGATACGCAGGAAGCATTATGACTGCAGGTCATAAACACAAATACATTAGTTGCTGCCCATATGATTTACCCATATTAGCATCAGCTGCTTCATGTGAGCATTAGGAGATTGAGTGTTAATTAAAAATGCATAGATGTGCATCACACTATTTTTAGGATCGCTGTCTGAGCTGCGCTGTAGTGCTAGCAAACACATTACGCCGAGCACGCCGCTCAGGAGAATTGCGATCTGAAGCACTCTCAGGCATTTAGACGCAATGCATTGTGGGTAGACGCTGGTGGGTGGTTGCCCCTTGTGATGAGATTGTCTCTGCTCGAGCCCGGTGCCAAATGCATCTCTCAGGCTTGTGTAATTCATGAGAAGGCACTCACATACGGTAACTGATTTAGCTCTGCAGACAAGCCCCAACCGTAATGGGCCTGCAATATGATCCGTGCAGCCGTATACGCAGCTCTGTAGTCGCTCGGAGATCAGAAGACAGAGGATGGGGTGGATACAGCAAAATGCAATCAATTTCTTGTCTGATAGAAACTGCCGCCATAAGCTTGGTGAGTATTAATGGTAAACAGCAACAGATTAGCCTAATGTCCTGCTGACCAAGGCCATTTGATATTTACCGCTTACAGTAATACCAATAAGCAATGATCGTGGAATGCACTGTCTCCAGATCTTTACAGTCTGACTCTTTCCATATAAATGCGCCGTCTGAGAACAACAGCAAGTTGAGGAGCAGTTCCAGCTCAGCTTATTTAGTTTTATGGCAAGTGTTATAGTTGCTCGCCTCACTTCTTGACTTGTGGTCCCATCAGGCTGCACCATTCAGTTTGAAACAATCCTTCAATAAAAGCCTTTCTATTTACCCTTCATATGCTGCAGAGAAGCAAAGATGAGAGATGGACAGAGAGAAGTGTGTGCAGAGGAAACTGTAGAACCTGCTTTAATTGTTATACAGGGAAATAGTCGGCTTATGCCGGTATTTTTGTAGACCAAACCTGAAGTTAAAGGGATAGTTCACCCAAAAATGAAAATGACCCCATGATTTACTCACCCTCAAGCCATCCTATGTGTATATGACTTTCTTCTTTCAGATGAATACAATCAGAGTTATATTAAAAAATGTCCAAGCTTTATAATGGCAGTGAATGGTGGTTGAGATTTTGAAGTCCAATAAAGTGTGTCCATCCATCATAAAAAGTGTCTCACATAGCTCCGGGGGATTAATAAAGGCCTTCTGAAGTGAAGCGATGCAGTTTTGTAAGAAAAATATCCACATTTAAAACTTTATAAACCGTAATCTTTAGCTCCTGCTACCTGTCGTACGCGTGTTCACGAGAGAGATGTAAGCTCCAGTGAGAAGTGACTAATACAGAAACGCAGAGGAGAGAGCAAAAAGCGGTTTTGAGAATAAAAAAAGCATATCAAGGAGCACAAAATTAATAATCGCCCCTCCTGACAATATATTGAGGTCTTATGAAGTGAAATGATAAGTCTGTGCAAGACACTGAACATTATTTACAACATTACCTGTAATCCAGAGCCTCAGACAAACAAGGAAATACGATTCCTTTTTCTGAACTGGCTCTTTCGAACACTTCGTTTCTATGAACTGGTTCAATTCACTAGTTTGTTTATGTAATCTCGCAATGATGTCACGTATATGCAATTATATTATCAAAGCTCAATTAGTGTCGGAGTGACTGTCAGGCGTCTGAAAGTGAGTTTTGATCAAGTAACTTGTAGATCTGTGTTGCTGGAGCCGCGAACTGTTTCAGACGCTTCAGTCCGATTAGCTCACCAAAAAGAACCAGTTCAAAAAAATGATTCATTCTTCAACCGGACATCACTCCAAACCGTTTGTCTGAGGCTCTGGATTACAGGTAATAATGTTGTAAATAATGTTCAGTTTCTTTCACAGACTGATACCACTGACAGTTTGGCAGCAGCAGTGATGCAACGACTTCACTTCAACAACTGGTGATTGGCTCTTTCATTTAGAAGGCGGGACTTATTCTGACAAAAAGCATCGCGCATTGCATTTTCTCCCATTCACAGTAATGAGAGTCTTGGTATTTCTATAGTCTTTGCTGGAACTTCTCCATCACTAAGCTTCCAACAACTCACTCTTTCAATCATTATTTGCAATCTACAAGTTGGAAAGTTTGATTTTCCAAGAGCACAAGTGTAAAATCAGACTAGAAAGTGAATGAGTTTTCCAGCTCTGCATGAAGATGTTTAATGTCCTTGATAACCTCTATTTAGCCACTTGTTAGCAGTCGCCTTTTTGTCCAGACACATAAAAACTTCAAGTCTTGAGTGGGGTATTACTGATGTGTTTTATTTAGTAGAATAAAAGGTGAAAATTATTTAGTTTTATGGCATTGTTGTTCACCATGCTTCTTGACTTGTGGTCCCATCAGGCTGCACCGTCCATTTAGAAACAATCCTTCAGTAAAAGCCTTTCTATTCACCCTTCATATGCTGCAGGCAAAGGGAAGAGAAGATGAGAGATGGACAGAGAGGAGAACCTGCTTTAATTGTTATGCAGGGAAATATTCTGCTTATTCTGGTGTCAGATTCATGGATTCCCATTAGAAAGCCACTAGCAATCACACCGCCTTCAATTAGCCTGTTATTGCATTCAGTAAAATATATTTGCAGCTCAGCTGAATGATTTTGTTATTAATCAGGATAAATTAGCAGCTTCGGAGACACAATGAACACAAATGATTGCTTCTGAGAGTCGTGTTTAGCTAATAACGATACTCAGATGTAAAATAGCATCCCTCAATGCAGATGACGTCTCACTGGTGATCATTCTTTTTAATAGTATGTCAAGCTGATGGGAAAAGGGTTGAAATTCTATACATGAGAAACACCAATAACAGGAAGGTGGAGATACGGTGACCCCTGGGGAGAAAACGCCGGACTTATTTTATCGAGCCTCTGTCAAGCTATAGGTATTGCGTTTTATGTTCTCGAAACCACAGCTGCGATTCATAGGGATTGGACTGAGAAAGCACAGCAGAGATTATATACACACACACAAACGTGAAAGATCATACACATACTTTGATTTGGGTGGGTGAATCTCTCAATGTAATGTCCAGGTCATATTTCATCACCCAAATTATAGGAACAATTTACATGAGAAATTGCATTAAAATATGCATTAAAAAGTTATTGAACCAATTGATCAAATTAGCTAAATTATTTAAACCAAATTATCATAATGTAAACAATATAAATTCTCATTACTGTAAAGGAAAAGTTTTTAATGTTTAATTTTTTTAAATCAAAATCAGTAAATGCCAGCAAAACAAGCAACACCATCTATAAATCTATAATCTATAAAAAGCTACAGTATCTATAAAGCTTTGCTATTTATTTATTTATTTATAAGAATTGTAATTATATTAACTATGCTTTAATTTAGTGCAACATGTTCAACCTTTTTTATATTTATGCATGTATTTATTTATTTACTTTCACATTTCAATATTGAGAATTTTAATGGCCTTAACAAATATTTTTTAATATCATGGTTTATTTATTTATTTAAATTTTATTTTTGCATTACAATAAAGATAATTTTAATGGTCTTAACTAATGCTTCATTTTACCACAATGTTTAAATTCTTTACTATTTTTTTATTTATTTATGCATGTATTTATTTATTTACATTTTGCATTAATGAGAATTTTAATGGTAGATAAAGAACCATTTTCCATGGTGTATAAATGTGTAACTGTTTATTTAAATTAGATTTACTTTTTTCATTACAACATAGAGAATTTTAATGGATTTAAATAATGAATCATTTTAATACCAAGACATATACAATCTTTACTACTTGCATTTATTTATATAATTTATTTATTTATTGAAAATGTATTTTCATTTTGCATCACGATACAGAGAATTTTAATGGTCTTAACTGTTTAATTTTTTTTTCTTTATGCATTTATCTATTTACATTATGCAGAGAATGAGAATTTGATGAGAATGAGAATTTTTATGCTCGATAAAGGACCATTTACCATGGTTTATAAATTCATAAATATTTTCAGTATTTTCTTTTATCATTACAATAAAGAGAATTTTAATGGTCTTAACTAATGATTCATTCTAAAAACTATGACATATAAAGTCTTTACTACTTACATTTATTTATTTATTAGACTGAAGATAATTTAATGGTCATAACTAAAGATTTGTCTTAATATCATTATCTCTTTGCTATTTAAATATTTTTTTATGTATTTATGCATTACAGTAATAATGAGAATTGTAATGGTCTTGAAAAAAAATACTTATTTTCTTTATACAAAATATAATTTTGCCTTGATCTTGACATGAAATATGACCTGGACACGGATCCCTGCAGTGGGAGGTGATTTGTGTCCATGAACTGAAGGAGACACCTGGGCTGGAGGGCTGATACAGGCCTGCCAGGAAACAGAATAGCTAGAGGTTGGTTTGCGGTCTGCCTGTGAAGGTGAACGGGATGTCATCCATTCACAGTTTCACAAAGTGCTTCAAAGTTGGATTTTCAGACATTTAAATTTAGTTTTAAACAGAAAGCATGTTCACTAATACTGTTTTCAGAGCTCAGATTCTCCACCTCTATCGCACTCAAGGATTATACGAAAATATGAATATGCAAATGCATTTGAAGGTGTTCCGTCCCTTTATTCAGCTAATACTTTGATGTTTGGAGATTTCTCTGCAGTCATAGTCTGTTTTGATGCATGCACATATCCATCAGATAACAAAAGCGATTGATGCACACTGTTATCTTTTTGAGACAAGGACTCGGCCCTTTGTGGTTTTAGTACAGTTCTTTGTCCAAAACACAAAACAGATCGATACATATAGTTCAAACTGTGATTTAAATGTGGATTCTTTATGTCTTTGATAAGGTCAACTTGATAAGGTCAACCTGCTCAATGCCAAGTGACTGGCTCACACTCGTGCATATTAATGCATTTCATTGTGTGCACGTGATGCTTTTTTATTTTCAAGTTTGTGAGTTTAATTTGCTTTTGAGCAAATGATGCATTTTAAATGGGCTACTTAAACATCGACTGTGTAAAATGAGAAACATCCGTGCCATTAGAGGAGCATTTGTGTTGGTTGAAGTGCTGTATTATAAAGGGAAATGAAGGATATCTTTGTTCACCTCAGTTCTTTCTCCTTTGTTATCAGGTTTCACACATCCTGATTCCTGAATGGACCGTTCTGCAAAGTGATACCTACGACAAAATCACACTGACTTCCGAAACGACTCCCAGTGTTATCGTTTCAGCTGTATGTGCTTTGATGACATCTGTGGCTTTTGTGGCTTTGTGTTTTTAAGGTGGCCCATCCGGATGGTCGTCTTCTCACTGCGACTGCTGCTGCAAGAGCCACAAGAGTGAGCGCGAGGGTGAGAGCGGCACTTCCTTCAACGAGCTCTCCACTTCCTGTTCTGAGACCCAATCGGAAGCCAGCTCTCCGCAGGAAACGGTCATCGTGCGTCCCGTCACCCGCCAGCCCAACATCCAGACTCTGGACCGGCCGGTGAAAAAGGGTCCAACCCCAATTCCCAGGAGGACTGATCTGCTCCGTGTTCGAACCGCCGGGCCGCGTGATGCCATGGCGGGAAAGAGGAAACCGGCCAAAGAGAAGCTGACTCCGGAGCAGGAGCTGGATAAATGCATCCAGGACTTCCGGCGGATTAAAATTCCAGAGCGCTTTCCGGAGAGGAAGTACATGTGGCAGTCGGAGCTCTTGAAAAAATATCGTCTCTGAAATGATTTCCTGCAGGCTCACCGAGCATATTAATGCAACACAACAGAGCTCTCAGCGCATACGACGACATAATTCTTCTTTGCTTAGGCTTAATTGGCTCGTCTGTGTAATCATGCGGCAAGATGCACAATTAACAATTCAGTGAACCTCAAGTGACTCCTAAAGGGACCGGTCCTGTTTGGCACAATGACATTAAAGTCTAAACCAATTTCACGGCGTCTAGACGAACCTCTCAAATAAAAAACAGATTGTATATATATACACAATAATCACAAGTGTGTATTACCTGGTGATGCTCAAAGTCAGTACACGGATAGCACAGCACTTTTGTACGGCGTTCCACCTGTAAATGTAATGCACATTTGAGAACTGCAGGATTCGTATGTGAATGTGGTTTGCATTATTCGATACTGTGTTTAACTGATGGAGGAATAGTTCACCCAGAAATAAAAATTAGCTGAAAATGTATTCTCAGGCCATCCAAGATGTAGATGAGTTTGTTTCTTCATCAGATTTGGAGAAATCTAGCATTCAATCACTGTCTCAGCAATGGATCCTCTGCAGTGAATGGGTGCCGTCAGAATGAGAGTCCAAACAGCTGATAAAAACATCACAATAATCCACACCACTCCAGTCCATCAGTTAATGTCTTGTGATGTGAAGCACTGAGTCTTTGTAATAAACAAATCCGTCATTAAGACATTTTTACATTAAACCGTCGCTTCAGGACAAAATCCATAATCCATAATAATGCTTCCTCCAGTGAAAAAGTCCATCCTCTCACATCAAAATCCACTGACTGTTTTTGGACTGTTTTAGCTTGTAAACAGTGCTTGATCTGTGCATATTTCTCTCCTGATCGAGATGAGACGACTTTTTCACTGGAGAAATTAATATTATGGAGGACTCGTACGGTTTGAAGCAATGGTTTGAAGTCAAGACATCTTAATGATGGATTTGTTTCTTACAAACACACAGCTTTTCACTTCTCAAGATGTTAATTGATGGACTGGAGTGGTGTGGATTACTTGTGGATTATTGTGATGTTTTTATCAGCTGTTTGGACTCTCATTCTGACGGCACCCATTCACTGCAGAGGATCCATTGCTGAGCAAGTGATGCAATGCTACATTTCTCCAAATCTGATGAAGAAACAAACTCATCTACATCTTTGATGGCCTGAGAGTGAGTCAATGTTCAGCATATTTATATTTTTGGGTGAGCTATTCCTTTACCACAAATTTACCCTTTATTTAAAGTTTAAAACAGCACAAGTGAGTATGTTTCTGCGGTAGACAGATGACAATGCATGTTATTTCACTCATATAGAGTAATGACTCATATCAATGAACACATTTAGTTTGTGATGTGATCTACATTATTCACCATTCATTCAAACCCAGAGGAAATACATCAACAGGATCGGACTGAAATATTAAGCTGTTTCTGTTTGTCATTGTGAACGTTTGTGCTGAGACTTTTGATTTCGCTTGTGGGTATATGAGGATGTTTTGTTCTGAATGTGCAATGAATCATTAAATGAACTGGGTTTAAAATACAATTTGTTCATTCGAGTTGGTATAATCCTGACACATTGCAATGTTGCACCTCTTGCGGTTTGGCATTAGAGTAGGCACAGCATTGAAACTGGATTCTTGACAGAAAAAATCAAGAGCTGCTTGTTTCTTATTTGTGTCAAATTAATATATGTATGCAAATCAGATAGAAGATGCGGGAGGGTAAATTGTCTTTTCACGAACATAGCAGATGACCGTACCCTTCTCTCTGAATTTAACAGATTATGAGCTTTGCCGAATCTAATACTAAACTGCCAGACAAATCTCTTTGCAACACCCCTTACAATATTCAGATGATTTCAGATGCATAGCGGTGTAATTTTGCGTTCTGCTGCCTGATATATTAGTTTTCTTTTTCTGTCACTGTGAGGGAAAATTGTTGATAAATTCATGCATCACAAGTACCATTTTTAACTGACTATTTTTAGCCATTAGATTCTGCAGTGTTGCTACATTTCATCTACAACAGAGAAGAAGCTTTGAGGGTGCAGAAGCATGACATACTTGAAGAACTTTATGCATTTATTGAAGACAAATCACAAATCTATGGAAGCCTGTTTCCGTCACTGAATAGAGAAAATAAAAAGATAACTGCGACTTATCTCACAATTCTGACTTTTTTCCAGAATTGCATGATATAGGCTAAACCCGCAATTGTGAGTTACAAAGTCAGAACTGCATGATACAAACTCACATTTCTGAGAAATTAAGTCAGAATTGCGATATAAACTTACAATTGTGAAAAAAGTCAGAATTGTGAGATATAAACTGCGCAACTCTGAGAAATAAAGTAGCTATTCTGACTTTATAACATGCAATTGTGAGTTATAAAGTCAAAATTATCAGTCTTTTCCCCTAAGAATTGGACTTTTGAACTCGCAATTGAGAGTTTATATCTCACAAGTCTAAGTAAAGAATTGCAAGAAAAAAAGTCAGAATCGTGAGATACAAACTCGCAATTGCAAGAAAAAAGTTTATGTGAGTTTATATCTCGCAATTTTGACTTTATTTCTCACAATTGTGATTTTATTTCTTGCGATTCTGAGAAAAGTCAGAACTGCAAGATGTAAACTCTCAATTGTGAGAAAAGAATTGTGCGAAATGTGAGATAAAAAGTCACCTTTTTTATTTTTTATTTAGTGGCTTAAATGGGCTTCTACAAATCTGCTAGAAAGCATCTTATAAAGGTGACACTCTAATATACTGTCATTCAGTTAGTGAAATATAAGTTATTTATGCTGAAGTAATAGGATTCGCTCTGTAACTCCGGGAAGCCAGGAGGTTTAGATGTGTGAGGTTTCCGGCAACATTTTTGTGTTATGCTATTATCATAATATGATCCTCAGCTAACTGTATTTTTTCATCTAATGCATTAAACATCTAGTTTCCTGGTCAATATTTTGTTAGTGGGAGATTCACAGACTGCTGTCTCCATAGTTTTTTGCTCAGCAACACAGTTCAAACCCAACATGCATACTAATGATATAACTTCAAGATTCATTTAATTGATTTTGCAGTTGAAATATTTCAATCAGCATCAAAGGCATTTGTCATCTTCATCCTCTTTTGATCCCGCTTCAGTCTTGTCTACTTGTGCCCCGTGTTCAAAAACCAGAATGACCCCTCCATGTATTCCTTGAGTCCATAATATACTCCCAAACAGATCAATGAAAGGGCATGGGAAGGATCCAAAAATGTGGCCCTGTGCACCGACACACTGCTGTCTTTGAGAATCAATAGCAGAACTTCCCGAGGAAGTCTCAGGGTGATACAATATCCTGGTCAGATAAAGATCAAAAGCTGGAATAGCTCAGAATGTTCTATACTAGAAAGCACCTAAGAGCTCTAATACGTCCTGCAAAGTGGTAAATGAGCTCAAAGAAAGTATTTTTTGAAAAAACAATCTAGCATTGATTATTGAGATTACTGGTACTGAATTTATTTAAACATGAATATGTCATAAGCATATTAATACTTTAATGCTCATTGTATATGTATCATTATAGTATATCCAATAGGTATTTAAAGTATTATAATAATATATTAAAAATCAGAACATGGTCAGTACTGATTCATGTACATCTGATTCAGCATTAATGCAGTTCTGATGTGATTAAGATTAAGTCAATCTACATTTTAAAATATCAGTAATCAATTTAATTTTTATAGATCTACAGTATATTCAAAGTAGATCTGCTATGCAAATCGATATAAATATATTTTAGTCAAATTTCCCTATTTTCTGTTTTAGATTATGTTTAAATATTGCATTTCATACCTAAAATGTTAATGAACACTTTGTTTTACTAACAAATTATCTTCATGTAATATGCAAATAACTCAATTTTAATGGTTTAATCTGATCCATCTTCGTCAGTTTAAAAAATACTATGTAATGTTTATTTATTAATATATTGATTATTACTTGTGTGCATTAAGAATTTAGTTGATAACGGCCATCATAGATAATTAATTAGTAATTGTTACTAGAGCATTCGAACATAAGAATTTCTCATTTTAGCAATGTCATTAGATCTCAAACATTCAATCTACTGTAAAAATTTGTGTTTATTATAATGTATATATATAGATAAGCATTATGTCAATAAGTGTTTAAATATTTGTTTCTAAATTACAGTCTTAATCGAATAGATTTTGAAGTATAATTAGATTTCATTCACAGTCTTGTACCTGGTCTTAATCTGTTAATGTTATTTAAAAAAAGATTTTTAAGTGGTTAAACAAATGATTTTTAATTATCATTAATCTTACTTCAATTATTACTATTGACTATAAGTTTATAACATCTAAATTTTCTAATTCATTCTTTTATGATAAATTGATATAATCATAAACATTCTGAAAAGTGGAAGTTGCTAATCTAATGAAAAACATCTTATTGTGTGTTAACAGATAAAATTGCACTCATCATATGGAATAGCTAGAAATTATTGTGTTTTTGTGTCATATTAGTTAGAGAAATGACTATAAGAGCTTCTTGCATATCGCACATGTTGAATAGATTGCTCTCAAGAAAAAATAGGTAATGTTTAAAAGCTCAAGCATTGATTGTTAAACTTTAAAACATATAGGTCATAGATATTTTGGAATTTTTCTAATGCATTCAACGTTATGATAGAATTTTAAGTTAAGGTTTACGTTCTTTAAATTCACTATTTTACATAAGTGTCATTGATAGTTAATTTTACAGATTAACAATCAGGCTTTATTTGATAAGATTTAATAATTACAAAAGAACAAGAAACTGTTCACTCGATCCCAGTACTGATGCTTTTACAGCACTTTAAAGCATGCTGTCTAGAATGATGCATTACAGGACGTCAAGGTCTATTCTAGCATGTAAAGTGTAGTTATGTAATATATTTATTTTAGCTGCAGCATCTCAGTATGAAGCACAGAAGATCCTGCCTCATAGCAACACTCACAGAATAAATGATATGGTTTAGCTCAAATTTGCCCTCTGAGGTCTTCTGGGTGCTGTTGAGATTCATGCGTCTCCAGCTGAGCTGCATTATCATCACCCCTTCGGGTCTCAACTGAACAGCTGTGTGTTTTTGCTCAAAGTAGTCCTTCATGAAATAAAGAAAGACTCATTTTTAATGGTTTATTGTGGATTTCCGCTTGCAGTCCAGGTTTAAAAAAAAAAAAATGTAAATGTTTATTTCCTGATCTAAAACTATTGGATGTCTATGCACTTGTGTGTCTGTAAGAATGTGTGAGTTGATAACTGAATCATAAGAATAATTAAATTCAGTAACTTTGTTTATCTGAGGAGCAGGTCTCGTAACATGGAACTGCACATTTCTCTTTTTCAGCCCGAAGGCACTTGGATCCTCAAACAATTCAATGGCTCTGTACAAAATCTTGCTGCTTTTTCAAGCATGTATACAAAGGTAGGAAAGCATCGAGGCTCGTCCGAGTCCAGTGTTTATGTAACATCTTGTCAAATGTGACGTCTTCATCTGAAAGATTTTTGAAGCTTATATAGATCCTTCACTGTCTTTGATATCCTGAGATCTTGGCTGCGTGGTTAACTGGTTAGTTAAAAGAAAAAGATTTCTTACAGTGTGGTTAAAAGAAGTGTATTCCTTTATGAATATCCATTTTTATCATTACTTTCAATTCATGTTTACATTCGTACTATAAAAGTGTCCTTAAACATCCTAAATTTTTCCTAAATTCATTCTGTATTATGAATATAATCTAATATAATCCATATATATTTCTTATAAGTGTGAATGTTACTTTAATTATAATGTATAACCATCTTTCAGTTGTGGTGTTAAACAGAAAAATTGGTTACTCTATTCAATTTCCCATATAGTAAGAAATTAATTTTTTTGTTTTTGTGCTGGATATGTTAGCTTAGCATGCTAAATGAAAACATAAATAAATTGTTTCAATTGCATTATGCGCAACATTGTTCTGAAACTAGATGTAGCCTACCTTCATACAAAGAAAAAAATGAGGGTAAATGTTATATAAATCAGGCGAATGATAGGTTAAAAACCCTCTGTAAAAACCAGTATAGGGTCCAGATAAGATTATAAAAACATTGTGGGAATGTTGTTATGAAATGTTTCTAACGTTCATGATTAGAATGTTAGTTAAAGGTTTTAAAAAACGTTTCTTATAACATTCCAACTTTATTTTCACCCAATATAGTGTTATTTGAATGTTTATTTTTAATATTCTAAGAATGTTAAAATGTCCAGGTCGCTTGTTGTGATTAGAATGTTAAAGGTTACAGAAACATTTCTTACGACATTCTAGCAACTCTATGTTCACGGAAAATATAACATTACTTGAGCATTTATTTTTAATATTCTAAGAACGTTAAAATGTTTTTATGTTGTGATTAGAATGTTATTTTAAAGGTTACAAAAAAAAGTTTCTTGGAATGTTCATGATGTACAACTAACATCATAAGGATGTTGAGAGAATAATGAGAACATATATTTTTATTTTTACTTTAGTTATGGGTATTTGCATTGCTTTGACCTTTCTCTGTACCTCCCTCCTTCTCATACGCCATGATTGCTTGATTATGTACAAAACCCGAACGCTATTGGTCTATCTTTAGCAAGAATGAAAACAATAGGACAACAAAGGCATTTTTGGCAATTTAGAAAAATCTGGCCAATAGTGTCTTGCCTTAAAGTCTTGGTTCCTCCCAAGGTTTCTTCCTTATCTACTTATCGTCTTAGTGAATCTTCCTCGCCACAGTTATCTTTCACAGCACTGCCAGACTGTACTGTGAAAGGCTCTAAACAATAAATTGAGTTGACCGACTGGTCAGTGAGGCAGCAAGGCTGCTGCTTTCCATTTCAGACACAAACAAAACGTCCTTCCATCAGCTACACAGCGCGGCGAGAAAGAGCACGGCCCATTATTCAATCCTGGGAGAGCTTCCACACTCTTCTCCGTGTGGTTTCTATTTTCTCTGAGCTCAGCAGCGCAGCCCCTGACTCTTATCCACGACTCTCAGTGTCCTCCCCAGAGAGCCGCCCTCAGCAGAGCCGGGCGCCAGCGCTGCAGGTGAGCGGCCCTTAATGAGAGAGGTGCCTTTGGCTCCTGCACAAGCGTCAGGGGGGAAGGGATGCAGGCCTTGTAAAATTCCGATGCTCATCTGTGTTTCCCCCCTCTTGGCTCTAACTATAGATTAATGCTGAGAGAGACCGTTAGATGGCAAGATACCTATAAACAGCCTACCCTGGAGTCAGTGAGCTGTGTCTACTTCGAAAGCATCACAGTTGGC
>JALXFT010001463.1:0-22414 GCA_023376895.1 Aspiorhynchus laticeps | reverse complement strand
ATGATCAACTGGCAGGATCCAGCAAATCTCCAGTCTAAAACATCCCAATCCATTTTCTCCAGAACACACTTGTGTGCTTTTAAACCAGCTGTTTAATTATATGGTTCTTTAAAGTCTTTGATGAATGGTCTTTGTGGAACCAAAAATTGTTATTCCATGGCATTGCTGTGAAGAACCTTTTAAGCACCTTTATTTTTAAGAGTGTAGATGCAAAGTTGATTAATAATTGTAATTTACAGCATTCCTGCAGTTCAAATACAGTTTAAACATTGCGTAGCAATAGCTATGCTCATTAAATTCAGAAACTGTTCTGCATTTAGCATTTCAGAAATCTGGTCACCCTATTTCAAGATGACATCTTTGATATGTCATCACAAAGTGTGCTGTGTAATGACACCATATACAGGCAGGATATGTTTCTGAATACAGAAGGATCAAGGCTACAGAAACACTGAACCAGTGTAGAGCTCTGTAAGTGTTGAGTGAGTGGCATTATTGTGTGTGAAAGAGATAGACAGCATATTGAGACGAGTAGAGACTGCACGTGTATGACTGAGGCAGCCTGGAGGGCACCTCCATGGAATGATCAACTGGCAGGATCCAGCAAATCTCCAGTCTAAAACATCCCAATCCATTTTCTCCAGAACACACTTGTGTGCTTTTAAACCAGCTGTTCTTCAATTATATTTGAATGCTTAAGTTAATTTATGACTGGATATTTGCTCTCCAGTATGGAGGCTTCTTCTCAAACAGAGGTATGTCTTGTTACTAATGCATTCAGATGCTTTTAGAGCTTCATAACCTTTTCCATCCTAGTCAGTGCTGCATGAGATCTTCTCCCTCCTATCCTGATAAAAAAAAATGAGGTTGACAGGAAACTAAAATAATGTTAAATGATAATCATTTGTGTTGTTACAAGGATTCATTTCGACAAGTTAATTAGCTGAAATATCCATGTAAATACATAATAATAGTGCAGTTAGTTTTAATTCATTAAATTCCTCTTGAACTTAAAATCAAAACAACATTCGACTAAAATAGGTATTGCTCTGGTGAGAAAAAAAAGCAGTTAGTCAGTCTCCCAGCCTGCTTAAACTGATCTGTTTGCTGGTTTGGCATTTGTAGCACTTGTTTTCTGGTCAGGCTGGATTGCTATGTGTTTATGTGTTCTGGCACTCGTATTTCGACAAGTAGAATTCACACTGAGCAGAATGAAGTTAAACGGGTGAATGCGCTACATTAAATGCCATAAAATGTAAACATTTTATAAATTAATATATTTAACTTTTGTAGCCCTAAAATAAATGAGAATTGTTATATACAGTAACCATTTATAGAAAGCAAAATAAACCCAAAATTGCATTATTTCTCAGAAATCAACCCTAGTACATGGATGCTTACATTCGCAGGTTGGCGCTCCATTTCAGCTCTGTGTGAACACCAGCTGTGACTACAAAGCAGCCCAGCCAGCTTCCAACCACCTCCAATTAAGTCTGGGAATTGGTGGAAGTGTCTGTCAGTAAGAAATGATACTGACCAGAGAGCTTTAACATTGTTTAATACCCATCAGAACCAATCCGTTTTACTACTCAATCAGAACACCACCCTTCAAAGGGATGTGTGTTCATAGTGACCCTAGTTTTGTGGTTTAACACCAGTAGCCGTTGACCCAACTCCTCCCTGGCCTGTCCTTTCTTATTTTTGCTTTTGTTTCTTTTTGTTTTTTTGTTTGTTTGTTTTTCCCCTTCCTTACAGAAAGTGATGCACACTCGCAAAAGACACTCAGAGCTCTACCATGAACTCAACCACTCCACCAAGTTCCACACCATAGACAGGTATAACAGGGACCCTGCCATGTCCTCCTTCAAGGTAAGACCCCTCTAGCCTGCGACCCCACACTGATACCCATCCCTGACACGGTCAAATCGTTCACTTTTTATGTGATAATCTCGCCATGTGTTTTCTAAAAATCCTACATAATTGCGTCACAAACTCGCTAATATATTACTATGCTGCCCGCTGCAGCGCTGTCTCCTATCTGCTTCCCCTGGAAAGAGCTGACTGTTCATCTTTTGCATTAGCTAGACTGCTGAATCTTTAATGTTCTATTAGCGGAAGGAGCATTGAAAACATCCACGCGCCAGTTTCCTGAGGCTTTTGTCATTAAGATTTAAAAACAAATGCCCTGCGGAAAATTACCTGGCCGTAATTTGCAACAAGTGTATACTTTGGTGGCATTTGCCACATGCTCACTCACTTTTCATTTGGATCATGCTGTCTGCAGCCTCAGTTACAGCCTATTTCAGCCCATTCGATCCTTGTGCTGTATTACTTTTCACCAGAGGTGTGTCCTGGGGTGGGCCTGGCCACTGGAGTGATTTGATTGGTCACCCAAAATTCTAGCCATCTCTTAAATTATCAGTGAAGATATATGTAGTATTCTTCTTGACAATGAATTTGTACCCTACATGGGCCACCCCAGTCAAAAAAATCTGGACACACCACTACTGATAACTTCAGACAAGCATTAGATTAGAGGTTCATGTTCTCACTTTACAGAGGATCAAATGCTTTCTAAATGCTTTTCAAATGTTTTGACACTACAGAGTTCGTCTGACAGTATTGATGAGTCATGATGCTTTTAGTATTCACCTTTCGATTCCCAATGGGAAAGCAACTGCAGCATAAAATTATTTTGATTTCATTCCACAGGTTTGATTATGTTGGCAATGCTGTAATTACAGCAATAATGGTGTGCAGGAGAGTTTGAAAAAATTTAATTGCACATTTGTAATTATTAAAATAACTCAGTGCCTAAGACAATAAATTATTTGGATTTCTTCTTTAGGTCAGGACCAATGTGACAGTGATT
Source organism: Aspiorhynchus laticeps (assembly GCA_023376895.1). NCBI lineage: Eukaryota > Metazoa > Chordata > Actinopteri > Cypriniformes > Cyprinidae > Aspiorhynchus > Aspiorhynchus laticeps. The sequence continues at coordinate 19,542 of JALXFT010001463.1, read as the reverse complement.
TTCCAATTATTTTTCATAATTCATTCATAAAGAAGTGGTTTTCAAATGCATGATGATAAATTTAATCTGTAAAACATAAGTGTACTTTACAGGATCCTGCTGGATTCATAATCATTCAACATTACATAACTTTCCCTAAAACCAGTCTACCTCATGAAACCACATCTACCTCAAAAACTATAACATAACAACAAATCTGTGCTAAAAAGTGCCATGCTAGAAGGTCTTTAAACCCCTCTAACAATCCGGCCAACTTCACAGGTTCCTCCTCCACTTCCACCTCGACAATCTGAGCCTTTAACACGGAGAATGAGCTTCGTTTACAAAGAGAGCCAACGTAAGCATGTCAACCAGACCCAGTATCCACAACCCCGTGTGGTAGGGCCATGATTTTCATTGGTGCAGTGTAAACCCTCACTTTGTAGAGTCTAAGAGGTGTAGAGGACTAAATGTTGGGTGTTTTTTCACATTAGATTGTGTTAACTCAGCGTGGAATATTCCCTGCAATGTTGTGATGTACTGTTGTAAATCACACAGCCTTGCGTTGACATCGTGCTTGTGCTAGTGCTTTTTAAACCCTTTAAGTTTTTATTTAAAACCAAACCATACATATAAACCCTTATAAACCACAAAAACTTTCGGTTAAATTCATCAAAATGTGTTTTAAAGGATCATAAACACTTAAATTTTAATTTGGCCACAAATCTGCATTAAAGAGAGAATATCTCCCGATTGGTGTACGGTAAGTAAGCACATGCTCCTCCAGCAACAAGGTGAAACTGATGATATTAGAAGCGCGTTTGGTGTGTGTGGGGGCCGTTAAAGAGATGAGTGCATATTCGGGAAAAACCTAAGCCATTTTTCCCCTCCTGTCTTATTCTAGACTTTCCTTTTATCCCATTGGATCATTCTAACAGATGGTGAGGAAAGTGAGCTTAGTGGGGTCTCTAACACATTCAAATGGCCCCTTCCAGACACTGTCCATTTCTTCTAATCTTCTTTCTCTCTCTATTTCCCTCCTACATACGCTGACTTCAATCTCTCATTTGTACCACGGGTTCGCTTCATCTTCTTTTTTTCTATGGGGACAGTGGAGCCGCCTTAGTCACTTGCAGTCCGTTAAATTGCTTGTGTTAGTGCGAATGGAGCTTGATGCAGTTTGAAAGGCAGTTAACCTCTAAGTGAAGATGCTGGCTGGGCTGATAGCTGTAGCGGAGGCACCCCATATGGTCCCAAATGGATGAAGGACTGGTACCCTGTGTTCAATCTATTCATGCTAATGGGGATCCTACAAATGAACACAGCGGGGAACTTGAGAGCAGAGGAAGGCGACAGTCTGGCTCTTGAAATATGTATTAGCTGAAAACTTCTGCTCTTACACCCACTGACTGTTTTACGAAAGAGTAAACATCATAAATACATGCACGGAGTTAGCAATAATGTAAGATTTGAACAATCTCCTAACCTAAAGTATTAAACTAAGTCACATAACCCACATAATGCTATGGACGTGACTGATGCTTTAAATCATGTTCTACATTTATCTGCATTTTTTTTTCTTTTGAAGGGTGATACAGTTTGGTTAAAAAATCGTGAACTTCTTTGAAAGGAGGAGGATTAAGGGTAAAATATAATTTTTTTAAAGGTAAACATATAAATTGCCATATAAATCACAGTTTAATTGTGATTAATTTCAAAGTATATTTAATTTCATGATAAATTATTAAAATAAAAAAAATCTGTTTTTTTATGTAAAAACATTGGCCACCACATTTGATTTTTTTTTCTTTATTTTCTGATCTGTACATTAGGATATTTTGTTATGTTACACCCCAAAAAAGAATTGCAACCACAGCTTTTTAAAAGGAAATATTTTTAGAGTGCAGAGACATGAATATACTAAAGTATTCTGGTAAAATACATTGTGGCTGACTCGTCTGTAATCTGGACAACATTGCTGGCTTTTTTATTAAAAAATATGATTGCATCTAAAATATGTGACAGTCACCTTCTTAAATTACATCTAGGTGTTAAAGGCCTTCATCTGCAATTAGAAGTTTAATCCAAAGCATGATTACATTCTGTGACCCCTATCAAGTAGTCTATCAAACTGCTTTCTAGTATAAATGGCTCATTAAAACTTTCAAAAACCTATAGCACTGGTAATATATAGTATCAGTCGTAGAGTGGTCTCATGAATCTAAAATTGTAACTGTCATGCTTTAAAGGTTACGCTCTGAACATTTATCAGTACTCACACAGTGTGTGTGATTATAAGTACGCATTAGTGTGCATCTGTGAGTGTTTACCTATTCTTAGCGTGTTTGGTTATGCCTCGTTGAAATGGTTTCCCTGCAGTTGACTTTAATTATTGGTATCTGAGCCCAACTGTGAAGTTCAGTACAGTGAGGACGAGTATGTTTTCACCCTTGTCAATTTTCTCTTGTTATAGTTTCCTCATTTACTAGAGCTTCATCCCTCTCGGGTATTAATTGAATAACTGATTTTTTCGCCATCTTGTATTTGCCTTTTGTCCACACAAAATTAGCCCCGAAATTATATTTTCTTTATGGAGTATTGTGTTTACCGAACTTGAAGCAGATGCACCATCAAACAGCTTAATGAAGGGGCTTAAAGCTGGGATGGGACTCTTACACACTCATACACACACGGCAAAATGCTAATTTGCAGTCTGTGCCAATTAAGACGTAATTAGTGAGATATGTCATGTCTGCAGATTTCGGCATGTAGGACTCTCTTCCTGCTGTATTGTAGCCAGCTCATATCTGGATCATGGCATAAAAGGGATAATATTCATTTTTATGACAGTTTTGTGTCTATTTTGCCCTTTTGTGTTTTTTCTAACATTGAACTGAGTAGAATAGATTACAGACTATTAGCAGAGCTGACATAATGCAGTATAACTCAGCAATGGCTGTCATAGCAGAGAGACCAGATAAGGCTTTTAGCGCATTATCCTTTATACATAATGTATGACTTTATAATGGAGGGAACTCAGAGATCATGTATGCAAGGAAGGTGACCGTATATATCAACATTTATTATGGTTATCCGATTATATGTAATGCTCCAGGAGTTAAGATACACATTCCACTGAAACAAACAGCCTAATCTGGACATTTTCCCATAATGCTGGCCTTTTATTCTGGGTTGGAGACCCCCAAAGCTCACTAAATATGTGTTTTATGTATAAATGTAGATGGGAGAATTCACTAAAATTTCACAATGCTGCCTGTGTTGTTTCAGCATGTTCACTAAAGGAAATATGCAATTCAGGTATACAATTATGCTAATTAAAATTTAACGTAAACATAGCTAAAAAATGTGGTGTTCAACACAATTTGCATGACACTATTGTTATCTTTTGAAAGGTGCGGTAGACTACTGCAATCTGGCATAATTTAACTAGACTATATACATATATACATTGCTCCGATCCAGATGCCTGAATTTGCTTTCAAATGCTAAAATTAGATATATAGCCAGTTAAAATGCTCTTCTCTATCATTTGATTATCTTTTAAATACTACTTCCAAAATGGCAAAAAAAAAAAAAAAAAAACATAGTGAATTCACCCCAGACACTCATCTCTGATAAAGGCCTTGTCGTTCTATCCTGCTTCTCGTTCTGTGTTGCATACCACATTGTTTTACTCGATCCACTATACATTTTTATCTTTTTGTTATGGATTTTCATTTATTGCTTATTGTGTGTATTCTTGCTTTTTTCATAATGCACTGCTTCCTGTCTTTGTCTTTACTTGGTTTGAAACTACATGTTTTCTGTCATAGTTTGACTGTAGCCAGGCAGTCAGCAGACCCAAGGGCGACAAACAGAGAAAAGGTAACAGAAAAAAAATCTCATCCAGAGAGCAGTGTGTTTGAGCCATAGAGTCACAGAGAGTGTTTCTTTTTGTCCTTTCCACCCTATAGTCTCCATAGAAACTTCTTGACCAGTACAGAACTCCCAAGTGACTAAACTTGCTCTCCCCCGCTGCCCTGCTGCTGTTGACACTGCTCCTTTCACGTCTTTTCTTTGCTTCATTGTGCAACAGCTGACTTCTTCTCTGACCTGTGCATTCTCATTTGTGTAGTGGACAGAGACCGTAGGTTGTGGTCACTGCTGTGTTGCTGTACCTTCATTGTAGTCTGCGCACACCTATTACTAGTTCTCGAATCCAAAGAGTGTCTTTGTGTAGAAGAGTTTGATACAGTTGTTTAACTCTGTAAAAACATAAATTGGTGAATCTTTCTTGGGTAAAAAAAAGGAGTGATGTGATATGAATAATACTTTCATTTTCCTATACCTCATCAGTGGTCTAGGGTCATGCAGACTGTATGTTTCTTGCTGATGTCATTCCTGCCCAACACTACTTTCAGAAAAGAGAGGAAGGGAAGGGAGGGTGAGGGAGTGACATCCATTGTTAAAATCTTTAAGAATCCTCTATAGGGACTAGCTACAAAATGAGTAAAGACAGAATAGCTCTTTTCAAAAATGTAGTGAGCTGCCTACCGAGACAGCATTTTAAGGGCTTATAGGTGCACTCCTGATGTAAAGCTAAATCAAATGGTAGGCAGCTACATTATCCTGCCTCCCAATATTTCTCATTTTGGATCATTTCTGAGGCAGCATGATACATATCTTTTTCGAAGCAAGTAATCAATCTCATAATTGTAAGCGCAGTGAAATTTATCTTTTGGCTGAAATGCACGACTTTCAGAATCTGAACAGATTCGTCTTAAACTTTGTAAAAGTTTGCAGAGAAAGACTGGGCATCATGCACTAAATGACCTCCAATTAATGAAGTAAAACCTGGAGTATATGCCCATCATATGGGATGAGATTTTAAAAAATCAGCTCTACCCAAATCTGCAGACTGGCTCTGACTCCATACAGAAATTTGGGGCAAATATCTTTGCAAAAGTCGTGTAGTATATTCCAGCCTTAAGATGACGGACAAAGATGAAAGAATACAGATTAGCCATATATTTTATTCAGAACTAAACGATATTGATCAGAAATCGTTCAGTCTAGTTCAAATGTGTTATTTATTGTGTTAGCTTAGCAACATGGTAAAATGTATCCAAAATAGCAGGTGCAATCAAGAAAAAAATAATTAATTACTAAAAATGATTGGCCAAAAAAAAAAGAAAAAATTGTTTCATCAAGTTCAAATTGTAGCTATTTTATTTTAGCTATTTATTTAGCTATTTGTTGTTAGCATAGCAACATGTTAAAAAATGTGTACAAAATAATGGATGAGATTAAGAAATATTTAGTTTATAAATACTTTCAATACTGACGGCCATTGATTAAAAATAGTTGGATCTTCAAATTAGCTATTATATTCTATTGTTAGCTTAGCAACATGTTCAAATACCAAAATGTATCCAAAATTGCAGATGGAGTCAAGAAACATACAGAATAAATGCAATACTGAAAACTATCAACTAAAAAATAGTCCAATCTGGTTTAAATTAGCTATTTTAGCTTAGCAACATGTTAAAATGCTAAAGAAAAAAAATTATCCAAAATTGCGGATGGAGTCAAAAGAAAATAAATAAATAAATATACTTAATTCGATACTGAAATGTTCAATCTATTTCAGATTAGCTATTTCTTAGCAACATGCTATGTCACCGCATATAGAGTTATAGGCCTACTGTATACAGCAGTTCAAAGATCACTAATAAGGTTCTGTTACAGTTCGCATGCGGCCTTAGATGGTAGGCAGCAGGTTTTAAAACAGAGTTTATGTCTCCATGTCCATTTTTCCTCAAAATCATCACAGAATTAACCATCTCTTTAGCATGCAGTACTAAGTTTCCTCTTCCTCTACTATAGTTTTTCAATACAGAGATGCTCGACGTGGTTCATATATGCTAAAGTTAGCAGTCGCCTCTCTTGAGCATAGTGCTGTAGCCGTTTAAGTTGTCTCTGTCTGTCTTTGTGCGAAAGAAATATGGAGGAAGGGAGTGCGCTTGCCTCCAAAATTGAATCCATAGACTCCATCAAGGTAACAAAAATTCAAACAAACATCGCTTCCCCCAGACATATTCAGTGACTGTGATCCCCCTCCTTTTCTCTCTTTCTCTCTCTCGCTCTGCCTGTCTCTCTCTCTCTCTCTGTGTCTCTCTTCCTTTATTTTTCTTTCCTCCCATCCTCATTTTTATTGCAACAGAGGGAAAAGCGATGGAGCATTTCGTCTGCCGGAGGTGAAAAGAATTCTTCGAGTGTAAGTAGAAAAGGCCTGACAAGGAGAGATCGAGAAAGCTAGAGGAAGTGAAGGAGGGTTGTTGGGAGCGAAGCGATCGGGAGGAAGAGAGATGGAGGGGAAAGGAAATACGCAAGAGCAGCACAATCGCGTTAGCATTCTCTTAGGAATAAAGTCAGGCTCCTCTTCGGCATTAACAACACTTCTGCTCGACAAAATGTTCCTTCTTCAGCGTTTAGCATGCAAATTGGCTGCCAGTTTATGCTTTTTGTATCCATTTTACCAACTGTCAGCCTGTTACATTGGGTGAATTATAATCAGGCTGCTATCGCCCCCTTGTGGACGGAAACTTGCTTACATGAGCCGACAAACTCAGATTTATTTATTTTTTTTTAGGTTGCGAATGAGAGCCAAAAGAAAAGATGTCCAGTTTTCTCTCTACTCGAAATATTGTCATAATGTGCATGTGTTTAGTGTGTATATGTGTGTTTGTGTGTGTTCATATTTCCATTTCCATGGCAAACCCACCCACCCAGCTCAAGTTTAAGCCTTCCTCTTTACAAACACTCATGAACAAGAGGAAGGCAGAGAAACTTATTCGCAGACGAGTCATTTACGTGGTGTTTTCCAATCTCCCCGATCCATCACACATGCAATCAGCGGGCGTTTGAGCTGAGGGGGAGCCGACAGCATCCCTGTAATTGATCGCCTCAAACGTTTCGAAATATGCAGGTTCATACATCTCATTTTCGGGGAAGCTGGGAATTGATTTGAGATGAGGGGAACTGCAAGATACATTTGTGAGGTCTCAACAGAGTCCCCTTCGAGTGGCCTGGCTTACCATTTTTTTATATTCCTACAATCCCAACCTCATATTGCCCCAGTGTCTGTGTGATTAGATTAATCTGTCCCTACTGTATAGTGTAATTTACCTACCATTAAGAGGTCGTATAGCTGTAGGATACACCATTAGCCTCAATGGGATGGTGAGTGTATGTGTTCTGGCCATCTGAAGTAATGAACACCTGGAATAGCCAGGCATAAAACGCAGCACAGACCACCACTAATGCCGACGAGCGAGTCGCTCCATATGTTGTATAGACAAGTCGTAATGTAGCAAGACTATAAGGTCATTTAGTCTTTATGCTGCTTTTGAAATGTGCATTCAGGAACATTAAATGCGAATTACAAATGCCCGAGCACATTTCCATTAGTTACGTTCCAGATGAGATAAAAAGTAGTTTTTCAGTCTTATGATGCTCTTTGCATGTCTAAAAATGACCATGGTAGTGATGGTTTCTGCCAGAATACAGTTTATAAGAGTGATGTTGTTATAGCACTGTAAAATTGAAATTAATTTATTGTTTTTGTTATTATAGTGGTGGCTAACCCCAAATGTGTATGTAGTGTGAGTAAGTGTGCATAGTATATTTTATTATACATAGTTTTCTTTTAGTTGTTCGTGTTTTATATCCATAATATTTGATCAAAAATAGAGTAAAACAGTAATATTGTGAAATATTATTACAATTTAAAATAACTCTTTTGTATTTTAATATATTCCTTTGATGGTAAATATGGATTTTCAGCAGATCTTCAGTGTTACATGATCCTTATAATCATTCTAAAATTCTGCTCAAGAAATATTTATTAATATTACCAATGTTGAAAACAGTTGAGCTGCTTAATTAATTATATATTTATTTAAGGATTATTTGATAAATATAAAGTTCAAAGGCAGCATTTATTTGAAATAGAAAAATGATATAGCATTATAAGTCTTTACTGTAACTGTTAATTAATTTAATGCATCCTTGCTGAATATAAGTAGTGGTTTATATTAAATACTTAATATTATTAATATTAAATATAATATTAATAAAATAAATTATATATTTTATTTAAACCCCTCGCTTTTGAACAATAGTATATATAACATTTACATTTACAATTAATAAATTTAAACCTTTTATCAAACACTTACAGTGATTCAACTTACATTTTTATCCTATGTGAAAAACATTATAGCAACATTAACATTCCAGACTTATGAATATTATAAAGCTGAATATATTAAGACTTAAATAAAAACTTAAATAAAATAAACTTATGGTTTAGCCACCACCACTGTTTTTAAGTTTTTAAAATGTATCAGTTTATTGGTTTTAAAAAAATTGTGAAACAATATAACTTAACCACCCATATGCAGGATCCTGGGAACAAAGCTTTTAGAAATGTTTTAGCAGATTTCCTACGAAAATAAAGGAAACAGGAACGCATAAACCTGGAAACATCTAAACACCTAACCTGTTTTTTCACATCGAGGAACTTTTTCCAGAGGAAGGTTGAGGTACAAAGCTAACACTGAGCTTGATTTTAATTTAAAATCTTAAGTTCACTGCTGTAGTGCTTCAGGACAAGTCCCCACAGATGCACAGCGATCGACTTGGACAGTGTGAAGACCAGACCACGATGCAAAGTGTAGACTAAACCCACGAACATAAGGAAGATTCTGGAGTTAGCGTAAAACCCTGGGACTACTGCTTCCGCAACACCACTGAACTCCGAATGGATATCTTTCCAGAGGATATGGAAATGGACGAAATCTCTACCTTCTTTTAACAAACTGGAAAACTAAACCTCTACGATACCTTCATGACTTTGCAAAGGTTTAAAAAAAGGATTTTCCCCTTTTTCATGTGAGGCAACCAAGAGATGATAGAGTTCCTTTCTTATTTTTTCCCGCTTTATGAAAGAGTGGAGGCCTGGAAGTTGGAAAAAAATTCACTAATTCTTGCTTTTTTTCGGGTGGAAGTTTAAGTCTTCATATTTTCCAAATGGTTTTTTTGCTCATCTGTTTATGTTTATTTTAAAAATATTTATTGACCCTTCTTTATTTTTTATAGAGGACGAAATATCATACCGCTATGATTTGTAAGTTTGAATAACCCCTTGGGTTTTTTTCTTTTTCTATTCCTTGGAATAAGTTCTTTCCCTTGTTCGTTTTTTTTAGGGAAAGGAGGAAGTTTTGAATTTCTTAATTTCCACCCCTTTTTTTCCCTCCAGTTAGACTATGTTTTCATATTTTATTTAGAAGCTTTCCACTTTATTTTATTTTAAAGTTTTAAACTAACTAGTTCATTTTTGGCATGTATACTGTGTATTTGTTTTAATTTTAATCTTTACTGTAAAATTACTGTAAAATTGTGCTATACAGTATGTGCGATTTATTGTCAAATTTGCATTCATTCACACCAGGGAAGTATCTTTGCTCCATTTTACACAAAACAACCAAAATAATCCACATTCCAGTCATAAGAAGCTTTGGTGTTCCAGAATGGGCTTATCCAGTAAGAGACACACTTCCAGCTGAGAACGTTTCCATTTAACCAACACAAAGGTGGTGCTAAGTTTCCACATTTCTTCTCCATCTTAATATTGTGCTAGATTTCTGCTCTTGCAAAAAGAAGTTATTTGCAATGTTTTCATTTGAAAACCGGTGACTCCACCAGTCATCCTGAATTGATTCGGATTTATTTCTGCACTTCGACTGTGGAGTTTGACAGTTGGCTTAATGCTAAGCAGACTGCAGAGGTCATCTTTGCTAACCCACTTCTCTTTATAACCCATTCATTAGTTGTGTTGGCTGATATAACTCCACATGGAGACTCGGAAAGTGAGAACGAGAGGGTGAACGAGGAAGAGAGAGGTGTGGTAATTATCTTGGGGAATAACGATTTGTCCTGACATTTTCTTACTTGGCGCAAATTTCATCTGCTCAAAGATCCCTGAAGTCAGCATATCATATAGGCACAGATGGCAAGACTAGAGCATGCCATTTCAACCTTTGCAAGTAATCTGCACTAATGGGGAACATGGGCTGCCTCATCCCCATGAAATATCTCCAAACCACCATAGCAATTAAAACTAGTTTTTCGTCTCCCTTCTCATCCACAGTCAAGAAAAACTGAATATTACTCTCATATTTGGGAAAAGCAATATTGCATAATCAAGAGTGCTGTTCGGCTGATATTCAGTACTGTAGCGTGTTTGTGATATTGCTTTTAACAGTTCGGTAAACAAGGAGTTTTCTTTCTGACAAAATTTACCCTTTTTTTCCACTAATGAAATTAATTCCTAAATAATGCCAAGATACAAAAACTGGAAAAGTATAAAGCCAGCTGGACTGTATAGCACTCTTGGAACACCGGCCAATCACATTTGAGGACCGGAACTCAATGTTTATGATCCGAAGTAAAAAATGTGGAATGTTTGGACTTTAGATAAAGGATTTGGTGAAAGGAAATGAGGGAATTATCTTAAAAGATCAGTATGATAAACCACAAAGGTGATTCGACTATTTTAGTTGTAGAGTTTGCAACAGCTGTATGCAAACCATGCTTCATTTACAGTGCCTGTTTTGTTTTTGTTGCTCTATTGTCTGATCGACCGTTCAATATTTTGTCATTCCACTCTATTTCCATCTCTGTATATGAGTGTTGGGTTTTTCATAGATGTTTACAGAGTCCTACTTATTGAAGCTCGAGAATTACACTCCAGAATCCCACTAAACTAACTATGTTTTGAACAGATTTATGTATTGCTCTTTAAAAAATGGGAAAAAAAAATCTTGAGAATGGCCTTACAGTCACATAAAATTTATGAGATATGTATTTTGAATATGTGCATTGTGAGGAGGATGATCGTCACGTAGGAAAATGAACAGCTGAGTGTGGATGTATTGAAGATTGAATATGTTTGCTTGGACTTCCTGATCTGCAGGATGTTTTCTTCATGACTTGACATGTTTTAAACTTTTGGATCCTCCCCCTCTTAGCACACACAATCCCATTGGCTAAAGAAGATGGCTATCACACAGAATCCTCCTTGCACCGTTTAAGTTTTTTATACATAAGATTGTACAAAGTAGTCCTCTACTGTTTCATAGAGTGTCTTTTTATATGAAAATAAATTTTCAAACTGATGAATGCCCTCGTAGTGTTTTTCCTGGTATTGGTTTCCCAATACCATTGGTAAAACTCAGTTAGGAGAGAATGGGGATGGCTGTCACATTGTTTTTACTTGGTAATCCACTGTTGTTTGCACTATTAATCTTTAACTTTGATATACATTTTCCACATTTATCTGCTGCAAATTAAAGTTGTTTTGAAATCTACAGCTTATCCCTAAACTGCACGTTGCTATCAAACATGGCGTGGATTGTAACACTTTTTTTTTCTTCAGAATTCATATTATGCCATATTAATGTTAATTTCTCTTCACTCTTAAAAATAAAGGTTCTTCATTTGCATCTGTGGTTCTATAAAGAACTGAAATATTATTTGGAGAACCAAATCACTGCAATAAGTCACTCTACCCTAGTGAAAAATAACGTATTTGAAATACATATATTTCATGCTAAGTATACTACAAATACATTTACATATTTATGTACTTAAATACCCTGAAATTGTACTTTTGGTATACTAAACTGGTTTACTTAAAAGTCTACTAAACTGGAACAAATAATTTTGTGCGTAATGCACTTAAATTGTGCAGAAGTAGTGCTGAAGTCCAACTAAAGATATTGAAGTGTATTTGATTGTGCTAAAGTGGAACTACTGCAAGTACTTCCGGTACACTGTAAATATCTTGCATTTAAAGGCCGATATATTATTCAAAGATCATAAATCCTCATCAATAGTGACATTAAAACACATTTTAGGCTTAATATTAAGAAATGTGCATTGTGCACAAGTAGTTCTCCAAATTTAGTTTGCTTAAAAAAATGTATACGTCTTGAGCAATATGTCAGTAATAGATTTGAACTATACTTAGTAAAATTTATTTTTAAAATATTACTTTTTTACTAGGGTAGGAACCTTTATGTTTAAGAGTGTGTCTGAAAAATGTTGTTGATGTTGTTGAGTTTTATTTCATCCTCTAATTTTTATTTTTACAGTGTCTTGAAACTTCTATTGTCACCTCAGGAGGATGTTGTTAGGTATGATTGGTTGTACCAAGATCTCTGTGTTAATGAAGGTCTGTATAATTAGAAGGTTATTTTATTTGACACTAAATATGCAGGTGTCTACTGTGTGCTCTGTATACCCATAGGTACGACACCCAACAGACTTGTCTCATTATTAAAATTCATACTGGTTTTAATCATAAGTTATTGTGAAAGGAGGCTGTAATCATGAAGCTTGATGCTGTGGTTTTGCAATCAATTTATTAGACTGAAAGAAGGAGAAAAGAAACAATCAAAGCTTTGGCGAACTGACAGAATAAATCTTCCTTGGGGTTGCCACGATTTAGCCCAGTGATCAGAGCTCTGTTCCAGAACAATGGCAATTAGCCAGCGGTCCATGTCAAACAGTCTGTCTCCTGATAAGTGCTCATCAGACCATTTTGATGCTTGTCATCAGACCATATTTGTCCCTGATTGTTTCTGGAAGAAGAGAATGACTGTGAATTCTCTGTTGTGCACAAATGTAAATATTCAGAGGCCCCTTGGAAAGCACAAAGATTGCCGGCTTGATCCCCCTCGTCTCTACAGCTGAACTGCAAGAGCTTGTGCGTCGTTTCTGCACTGAGGGCCGCTTTGGCCAATTGCCTCATCGTAAATGCAATTGGCTTACTGTCCAATGGGCAGCCACTTGAAGCACATCAAGCCTCTGTGCTGTCAATCCGATGTGCTATGCCTGCGAGTGATCTAATGTGATGGCTTTGAACGTGGCCTTCGGGGCCTCTCCACGACTATGTGGGAGTGGGACGAGTGGAAAGGTTGCTCTCTTCAGCAGTGGAAGATTTGTGTTTGCTTAATGAGATGTTCTACCTGCTGCCTGCTAATAGCAGCCATGGCCTCTCCAAATGATGCTTTGAGAGCAATCTCCTGTTAGCTTGTTTTTCCTTAAGGTGTAGTTTTTCCCTCAGTTTCAGATTTTTACATCTAATTTAACCGAAATCGGGCCTCGAGAGCCATTTTGCTCTTTTTTTGTTGTTTAGGGGTTTGACCTCTATCAAATGAGGCAAATTGAGGCATTACCTCACCTGGCACTATTTTCTTTAGAAAACATTACACTGGAAGGATCATGTTATGTCTTCAGTATGGTTTTTGAGTCATAATTTTAAAGTCAGACAGCATACTTTTCTCCATGGTCACCATTTATTTGTGAGTACCTTCACAGACAGCATTGATTTTTTTCATTTAGCTGTATCCAGAGTTGAGTTGGATGTTTTTATCCTTTTTCATCAAAATTAATTTTACATTTACACTACATTTATTTATTTAGCGACACTTTTATCCAAAGCAACTTATAACTGAAGAAAACAACAAAGGGCATTTTTGGCCCTCATATAAGGTTTTCAGTCAGATAGTGTATAATGAAGGTAGAATACAAATGAAAGTTTGATTTATGTTCTTAGGGTAAATTGGCACAAGTTACAATATTTGTTGGCCTGAACAAATGTTTGGTATTTTTGTATGTTGCCTTTTTTCTGTTTTATTTGTTAAAAGTCTATAATTAGCTGTTATATTACATGTTTCATTACATTTTATTACATCCCATTCAATACTTGACTCTTACTGGTCTGACTGTGTGTGCATGTGTGTTGTGGTTAGATGATGACTTTTAAATATGTGAAACTTGAAAACTATGGGTAAATGTGATTGTCTGTTTTTGTGTGTATGAGTGCATTGTGTTCTTGTTTAATACTTTAAGCCTGGCAGAGAGCAATCCCTTTTAAATGGACAAACTCACAAATATGTCAGAAAACACTTCATTGGGACTTTATTTTGTTATTTATTTTTTGCCAATGGTGAATATTTTCTTGTTTGAAGCCACAATGTTTAAGGCTGTGCTTCAGAGGAAAGACATCCCTATTTAAAACTGGAAAAATCACCTGGCAGTAACAAATGGTGCAAGACAAAAACACATCCATACTAGTATGCTCACACATGCTTCGCCATTGAAATGCCAATGTTTTATATATGCAGGCAGTAATGTTGTGATACTATCAAGATCCTGTAAGGTTGTCTAGTGGATCCAGTTTAAGGATTTCCTTTGAGCAGGAAATTTTAATGTGCATTTAATATTACAAGGTAACCATCATATTAATTCTTCTGATCACATGCTTTGCCAATTGACAATCCATGTTTTAAAGCAAACATTGAGCTGTTTTTGTAAAAAGACCATATTTCTAATCCTGCTGTGACTCATTGTTCTAAGTGTCCCTTTTAAGATGTTTTTAAGCAAAGACAATGAATAAGCATTCTCTTTTCTCAACAAAAAAACATGATTTTTTTTTAAGTGAGTGTCATACAAGAAGAAAGTAAAATTCATTTTGCCAATCCAGTATTTGACTCATACTTGATGTTTCAAGAGGCAAAAAGCAAAATTAGCTGCAAATTTAAAAAGGCCAGGCTTTTTACTCATCTCCTAGCATTGACAGAACCTCATTCTTTTATTTAATATACTAATGTTTTTACAGCTCAGCTTTCTTAAATAAGAGAGCCAAAGTAAAACCTTTTGCTTTTTTCAATGAATTGCCCACTGATTTTGTTGCTAATTTATGAAGTGTAAAATTTACCACAAGGAGTATAAAATGATAAAAAATTGAAATTTGCCCAAATAAAAGTACAATAACTAAGTAAATCAGGACTGTTTTGTTAGAATCTATAGGGATAATGATAGCTGAACAAATTTTGGCAACCAAACAAATGTTTATGCAACAATAGATTCTAAAAATATTAAAGCAGCACTCCAGTTTTACACTAATGCTCTGAGATTGTTGACTGAAAGCATTTGTTGACTGGAGTGTGAAAGGTGAAAATGCAGCTTTACCATCTGCGGCGAATAAATTATATTTTAAAATAATTAAAACAAACAACATTCATTTAAATTAAAGATGTTTCAAATATAATTAGTTTTTATCAATAAAGAGCCTTGGGAGCATAAGGTTTCTTACAAAAATTATATATTTAAAATTATAATGGGTTCTTTCATCTTTTAACAACATTTAACAAATATCTTGGAAAAGTATCTATTGTCTTTCCCAAAAATGTTATGCTCAGCAATACTAAGAAATACTGCTTCAGCCAAAATTTCTGTCATTAAACTACATCTTCTGTCAAAGTTAGTCACTGAACATTGTGTAGTTAATGCAGCTTTACCAT
Source organism: Aspiorhynchus laticeps (assembly GCA_023376895.1). NCBI lineage: Eukaryota > Metazoa > Chordata > Actinopteri > Cypriniformes > Cyprinidae > Aspiorhynchus > Aspiorhynchus laticeps. The sequence goes on along the minus strand of JALXFT010001463.1, from coordinate 4,129 downwards.
CCAGGAATAATTATATTTTAAAAGAATTGAAGACAAACAACAGATAAATTATGATGCATTTCACTATTACTTTTACTTTTTTGCATCAGACGACTAAAGCGAGCCTTGGGACAACAGAGCTATCTTTTAGCAAAATTAGCATCTAAATGGAATGCTTATGGTTATAGCTAAAGGGTCTCAGGTTACATGGACACACAAGTTTTAAAATTGCACAACATTATCTTCTGGAAAAAACTTTTGTATCTTCGTGCTCCTATGTGACCATTATATGCACCATGCAAATTCGGCTATCTTTCAGCTTTCTGTCATCTTTGTATTCACGTATTAGCTTCAAAACACCTCTTTTCTTTTCCAGTTCTCAATTGTTCCTGAACATTGTGTAGTCTGCTCATACTCTAACGCACTGTTATTTTGGGCCTATAAGGCACAGTGAGTGCAATCGCTGAAATATGATAGAAAGAAATCACAGTGACTTATGGTATTCAGAAGGGACTAAGCCGAGGTTAGGCCCAGTTGACTATCTTTGGATGCACGTAAACAAGCCAATCACGAGGGCGAGTGGTGGCAGAAGAACCTAATAGGCATCCACAGATTCTAGGCCGATGGAATTTGAAGCACACAGCTAAATTGCTTTACCAAACAAGGTTAACTAGTGTTGAGATGCAACAGAAACCCTGTTTTCGCTTGTCATCATTCGTGCGAGACCATGTGCGCAGCTGTTGCTATTATTTGCCAGGCTATATTCCATGTTGAAATTTTGTACTATATGCAGATGGCTTACAGTTAACCTGAAATGAGTTACCATTGCATATTGGAATCAAAGGAATTAATCTGCTTGAGCTTATTCAATTTGCCCGTGTAGAATTGTCTCTGGTTCTTTCAGACGTATAAGCGGCCAACGAGTCTGTTGTCTCGCTTTTATCAAACCAGATGAAAATCAATGTGGACTAAAAACAGCTGCGCAGTGTCAAGTCTCCGAAACCCATCCTGTGGAAACGTACTAATGTTACTTCATCAAGGGGCCGGTCTGTTATACAGTCAAGTCTGAATTATCTCATCAGCATTCAGTAAAATAAAATAGTTAAATTTACTAAAAAAACACTGTGAAGCTTTCTTAGATAAGCCAATTCTATGAACACAGAACTGTCATGGCCCTGGGTTTTATCATAGGTTAACACGTGCGGCCGGTTGCTTCCTGCCGAAATAAGGTTAAGCTGAGTTGAGATCCTAATAATTCTCCGACTTTGTTTTCCGCATTACAGTCAAGTCTCACTGAGTCCAGACAGTCGTGGCTCTGATAGATATTTTCCCCGATTTACCCGATGCTTGAGAATGATTGAAAACTAATTGCAGACGACCTGAACGGCCGAATGGTTTCAAAGCCAGATAATGGAATTCAAGCATTCCCACAGATGTCTGTACCTGACTTATTTGACTTGCACAGCATAGGGAATATCTTTTGAGGAATTGTTGTAAATGCAGTGGTTGACAGTTAATGATTGTCATACTTTTATCATTAGCAAATGCTGCAAAACAAGAGATGACTGTAGATCAATGTGGAGCGCTGATCTAAGTTTTAATAACACATGTTGATAATGATGTCCTCTGTACTTCCATCAACGGTTCAGGAGAAAACCAGCCCAATCTGGTATAAAATTATCCCATTTTAACGATTCGGAGGTGAAACTGCTATCAAAACGGTTACATTTGTAAAAAACCTGCACACATATAAAATGCCCAATTCCTGGGAAAATCACATGATTGTCCCTTGCAAACTAATCTTATAATAATTGGTTCACAAGTGTGCAGTTAGTTGGAAATTGTAGTTCATGTTTAAAAGTTTAATATGTTTTCTTTGCACTGCTATTGTTTGCTTTGCAGACCAGATTCATAATCGAGTTAGGATTAACCTCTGTTCATTTAAGCCGGCTTCAGCTAAGTATTTGAGCCGAATTTAGCCCCGATTTCTCCCTCCCGATGAATTGGACGCGAAGAATCTTTTCGAGCACCTCAATCGGTTCCGATGTTCGGCACAGATTATCTGGCAATGTGAGGCATTCACAGATCGAATCTTACACCTCACGATTCTGCTTGCACACAAATCGGGGCCGTCCCGATTCATATCTTTAGTTGATTTAAATCAGGATGATGACAGATATATGATTACGTCAGTGCTTTCACAATAGCTAATGCACAACTGCAAAGCTGCTGTATGGCTCCGTTGGATAGTGGAGACGGAGGAAACTGCTTCTTGAAGTTTTGTAATAACACGACTGTCTGTATAATGTGTTGAAAACGTATCGCAGCCATAAGGAGAAAGAGAAGCGCTGGGGTGAAATCGCCTCAGTTTTGAATGTACCGGGTGAGTGCAGAAAGTTGCTAGCACACTAGTTAACATACGTAAACATCACTGAAATATCAATGACGATCTGCTGCATGAGATCACATGAGGTGCTCCCTCTGGCATGATAATCTTAATAATATCTTGTAGTGTGTGATGCGTCACGATTTTCAAATCTTGTAGTGTGTGCATGTTTAAGATTTGAGGGAAGATAATCTGCAAAGATTCTCTTTATGTGTGTGCTGCAACAAGATTTCATAACCGGTTAGGATTTTAAATCTCCTGTAGTGTGAGCCCAGCTTTAGGCTACCGTGGTTTTTGAAGTGTCAACTTTGAGGGACCCATCCCCCTGCTTTACTGTATATGGACTCGCAGTGATGGATTGTTTTGCTAAAGTAAAATAAGAAAGACATATACATTTGGGACGCACAAGGGTAAGTAAGTGATGAGAGTATTTTATTTTTATTTTATTTTTTTGGGGGGGGGGTTGTATTTGTTTGTCTGTTTGTTTGCACTGCAAACCTGAGAAATGGAGCTGTTTTCAGCCATTATGTGTCACTTTTATCAGTTGAGATTAGACAAGCTCCAATCCTTCACATTTTTTACAATTTTTAATATTTGAGGGTGGGAAAAACTTTCTTAAGCAGTGTGTTTTCAATGTTCAGTTCAATGGATTCCATGTGAATTCGATGTGGATGGTGGTGTAATTTAAGTTAGTACTTTAAGAGCCTCTCTGCCTGGTACTGTTTGAACATGATGATGAGAACAAAAGCTAACAAGATTGATGGTTAACAAAAAGCTTTATCTTAGACATGAGCATCACAGGTTATCCCATAAATCAGATTTGTAAAAATAAAAATTAAAAAATTAATGTGCATGTGCATGTGCTTAAAGACATACAGGCCATAAACTGTATTTTTGACCTTGCGTGAAGCATATAGCCTGCAGTAAAGGTATGTCAGCACTGTGTGAAGAACAGCAACAACAACAAAATGCAAGTACTCTGTATATTTTCCTTTTTTGGATTGTTTATTTGCATATTAAATTTGAATCATAACAGTAAGCTAATGATCACCATGAAACTGCTAGATTTAGAAAGTAGTATTTGGTTTGTACATTGTTTATTTCATGCATGCAGTGTCAGGTTAGGCTTTGAGAACAAGTCATAGGTGATTATATGTGAACACCTCTCTCATGTACATCAATTTTAAACCCGAGTCTGTGTTTACTTCCCTTTTTACCAGGAAAAGTTCAGTTGTTTAAACTATGTATGTTCCTTCAAGAAATCAATTAGAGATCCTCTTCTTGCACATAATTTCACTCTGCAACTCAGTCTTGAAAATGGCAGGATGACAGTTATTGACATTTGGTTGTGAGTATTTATGATGATCACCAGGCTTTTTCATACGTGTGCTTTCATAAAATCGTTCTTAGAAGTCAGCAATGTAGTGATCAAGTGCACTGTAAAGCTGTAGTAGATTCCCATTCACAGGAGGCTAACAATGAATACTCTTGCAAAGTGAATGCCTCAGGCTATAACCATTTCCTTCACCTAAAATTATGCCATTTCAAAGGGCCCTTTGAGTGCAGCTTCAAATTTTCCATGCTTCAGAAGACTGTGATATTAGCGTTGCTCAAAGTAACCACTGCAAAAATTAAAAAAGCTAAAGATACCAGAAAGGCAAATGCAGGTTAGGAAAAAAATTGCTGCAGCCTGCACATCTCCCCTTTAGTATATTACAAGTGTTTTGAATTAAATTAAATTCAGTATTAATGTGAAAATATCAT
>JALXFT010001462.1:0-36183 GCA_023376895.1 Aspiorhynchus laticeps | reverse complement strand
CCAGACTTTACTCGACTCGAGGAAAAGGACTTGTGAATATTTTAAAAGCAACTCGAGTCTTTTATCCTTAAATACTTCTATAAGTGCATCCGCACCCCTGCATCCATCCGGACCGCGAGCCGTCGCAGCAGCACCATTTTAAGTGAGCAGCGCATTAAAACAGCGGAGCAGATCACATAACAAGCGCTCAGGGTCGTTTATGGTAAATATCTTTCAGCGCTATATCCTCGTATTTTTATCTAAAGCTAAACGCGCTTTATTCAAGCCCTTTCAGCTCCGTGCGCTCTCTCTCTCTCTCTCTCTCTCTCTCTCTCTCTCTCTCTCTCTCTCTCTCTCTCTCTCTCTCTCTCTCTCTCTCTCTCTCTCTCTCTGGACTCGCGCCGGTGTGGCGCCAAGTTCAAGAGCTGCCGCGGTTATTTTAACAAAAACAGAAACACGGTGAGAGGTCAAATTATAGATTACTTTCACTAAAATACAGCAGAAAAAAACAATGCTGCAAATATTGTTATTTTTCTTACTATCTATTTATCTATCTATAAGTAACCTACGACTCAAACCAGATGTAACAAAACGTTTCTGATCTACATTTAGCATTATTAATCTAGGCTAAGAACATATATACAGTATATATATATATATAAAATTGTTGTTAGATGGCTAGGTTGGAATTTAAACTTTGAAGCTGTTATCTTTCTTTTCTGCTCAAGATGAGAATGTTTTGATTAGCCTATCCAATGTTAGAGAGAGGACAAAATAAATAGAAACATTTAAACTCCAATGGAGAAGTCTGATGTAACTCATAAGGTTTAATACTGTCCAATATAAGACTGAAGAGGAAAAAAATAAATAGAAACATTTAAACTACTGAAAGAACAAAACGGAGTAGTTTGATCACGGTTATATCCACGGGCGCTACGGATAATCCATGTCGGGTAATAAAAAAATGCATTCTGATTATTAGCGGGTGGATAAAATAAATCATAAATTATGCAATATTAACTACATTTTTTTTAAACAAATTTTTTCATCAGGCAGACGATTTAATTTGTGTGTGTGTGTTCGCCTGATCGGGAAGTTGCAGTGACAGAAATGGTGACATTCCAGATAAAGTTTGAAAGGAGTAAAGCCTGTGTTAATGCTATTGAGTAGGCTAATATGGCCAAAGAGTTTTCTAAATAAATGTTCATAGAGCGGCCGCGATCAGCTCCGGCTCCCGTGGAGACACGTGCAGTGATGCGCAGATCAGCTCTAACTGAATCTGCTGTTAAAAATGAACAATCCAGTCATCATATAATCATGCAAAACATACACGACATATAGCGATTTTTTCATTGTTTCTCAAAACGTCATAGCATTTCCACACCACCAAATCATTTATGTCCCCACGCATCATGTACGTCCTCAAGCGCTGACATCATCAGATTGCGATCGGTACATGAGATCGGCCAAATGTACGAGTACCGATCGAGTCATAAAATGTGATGATCGGCCGATACCGATCTCCGGCCGATCGATCGGAGCATCCCTAATATATACACATACACACATGCACACACACATACAGTATATGGAACTAATGAAGCTTCAGGAAATCCCCAATATGGACAAAGGCATTGCTATTCCTGTAACTGAGTAAACAGAAGATATAAACGTTTTGAATGATAAAACAAATACATTAAACACTCGACTACGACAATATATATAGTTTGTCTGTGTTGTTCAAGCCATCTCTGGTATTTTCATAATAATTAAGTATATTTAAAATCCATTGCTAATCAATGCATTAGTAGCCTATGGAACATATTTTCTACCTCATTCTGTGACAAGAAGCTATCAGATCACAAAAGGAAGCATTTAACTGGTGTTGTGGACTAAAAACTTTATAATGTTCTATTTTGTTGGTTTAAACAGGTTTAAAAACGCGAATACAAGAGAATTTTAGCTTTAGGCATTTTAATTAAAGCTAGGGCTGGGCGGTATATAGAGTTTGTACGATATATCGATATATTCTTTATAATCGATAAGTTATTATGAAGCAATACAGTTTAATATTGATATACAGTAGTTTGATACGAGCGCATCTGATAAAATATCTAGGGAGGACACAGACTGAACTGCTGCGGAGAAAGTGCATCATAGGCCCCAGCTTTAGGCAGTGTTCACCTACAGTACATAGTGTTTACGGTTTAAAGCATGGAGGGAAGTAAGGAAGGGTTTCTTTACCTGGGACAAGGCATCGATTCCACAATATCCATTTTGTGAAGTTGCTTAAAGTTGTACAAACTGACGACATCACTATTCAAAGTCTCTAATTCAATGCAACCAACAAAAGGAGCCAAAGTCAAAGCTGGAGGAAGCTGGAACAACATGATGGGCGTTTATTCATATGAATTTGTTACCAAAAAATAAAAATGAATTACCCTTTAACTGGGTTAAACTTTCTTTCGATAATCCACTCTCATTAGAGTATTTATAGACTTTTGTGTTGAGTTAGGGTTAGAGTTATTTGAAAAAGTTGAATTGTAGGCCTACTTGCTAAGTTACTTATAGTCAGCAGAATGTCTGTTGGGAGACCATAAAATAAAGTGCTAGCAGATATTAAGTCTACTAAAACTCTAATGACTTGTAGTTGGCATAGTTGCAAAGTTACTTTAAGTTTAGTAGAATGTCTAAAGTGGACTATCGAAATAAAGGGATAAGACCCTGATATACTTCAAGAGAAATCTTAAAAAGAACTGCTGTGACTTCATTTTAAAAAAAAAAATGAAGTTTGTTTGGAGTTAGTTTTGGGAGTCTGAAACAGCTTGCCAAAGCAAATCTCTAGAAAATTTCATTTTGGCTGATAAACACCTTCACACTACCATTGTACTCCACCTTCTTTGATGTGATTTTTTTTACTGGTTCATTTCTTCTGTTCAGTCTTTTGAAAAAAGTAAAAAAAAAAAAAATAATAATTTATAAAAACTAGAGAGCTACTTTATAGTAGAAATTGAAGTGTTTAATAGTATAAAGTCGCTTGTGCAAACTATCGCATAAAGTGCTGTATAAGTAAACATAACGTTACTTTACTTGACTGAAGTGCTGAACTGCAGAGCTTGTGCAACAAATCCACATCATGCTGATCAGATGCTTTCTTAACTGCTATTTTCTCACCAACTTGTTATTGAGAGAAGAAGCACAGCACATATTTACATATTCACCTAAACACCACTCTGAGCAGTGTGGGAAGCAATGTTCACTAAGAGTATACCACTGCAAAGGCATTTCAAACTTTTTACCCCTAAACAAAGAATGAAAAAGAACTTCACTGTGAGTATATCAGAGCCTTTACCCCTATTTGAGATATTATCCTTAGAAAAAAATAGATTTTTGCACCTTTACATCAGGAGGCACTCCTCCCACGATAAAAACATTGTCTTTAGGATCAAGATCAAACAAGGAGTCTATCCCATCTGCCTCTCCTTTCTGGATAAACTTCTGCTCTGCAGTGGTGTCTTGACTTGGAACCGTCAGGAACACTTTACCATGCCGACCCAACCTATCAGAAAGAAGGGTAAATCCAGTGATTATAGACTAAGTACTATATACAAATATCTGCATGCATGGTGTTCCCTTGGCAAAATATCTGACATGCATTTGATGTAAAAGTGAAAGTGACGTGACATACGGCCAAGTGACCCATACTCGGAATTTGTGCTCTGCATTTAACCCATCCAAAGTGCGCACACACAGCAGTGAACACACACACAGAGCAGTGGGCAGCCATTTATGTTGCGGCGCCCGGGGAGCAGTTGGGGGTTCGGTGCCTTGCTCAAGGGCACCTCAGTCGTGGTATTGAAGGAGGAAAGAGCGCTGTACATTCACTTCCCCCACCTACAATTCCTGCCAGGCCGAGTCTCGAACTCTCAACCTTTGGGTTACGAGTCCGACTCTCTAACCATTAGGCCACAACTTCCCTAAAAAGCATCATACACAAATTCACTTTCCTTGGGCTATACATTCACACACAATTTTAGGATTGAGAACTTTATTAACTAACAAGTATGACTCTTGAATTGTCCTGTTCAGAAAACCTTTTTTTTTGTAAGAAATTAGAGGCATTATTTTTTTCTATTTTCTTTTTTTTTTTTTGTGCATGCAAACTAAAGAAAATCTAATAGATGGATTTTCCTTCCTAACAAGTCTTATTACAACAGCCGCAAAATTATTTAATAAACGGGTTTAATTATGGAACATGTTCATTAGTGAAATCTTGAATGAAATGTTTTAATTTTAAATGTAGTTTTAATTTTGGTGCAGCACAAAATGGGATGTATCTCAAAAACAAAACAAAAAAAACAGCAACAGGCTCTATAAACTTCAGATGCAACAGTGCTGAACATTTGTACTGTAATTGTATTTAAACTGACCCCCCATATTTGCTGCTGTACTTTTTTTTTTTTTTACTTTGTGAACAGTTTCTTAAGAAAAACATTATGCATGATCATATAATGAAATCAGTTGCTCTACCTCTCCACTTTAACAAGATTGAAGACAGGAGGCCAGGAGCTGACTGGCTTTGAACTGAGAGGAATCTCTACAACCTCTCCTCCCAGATTATACACATACACCAGATTATCGTTCTTTATGGCCAGTCCCATGTAGTCCTTACGTCCCTACACACACAGAGAAGTAGAATCAACATTAAACAGGACAATGCATTGCATATGAAATAAATAAATAATGAATAATTATAGCCTTCTTTATAAATTCATCACATTTATGATGCAGATGTCCTGTGGTTTACACTGCAAAGGTGGAGGGGGTGGAATAGAACTTGAATTTGGGCCAACCCTATTTAAGGAAGGAGTTCACTAAATGTCATTTGTTCCAGCTGCTAGTGTCATTTATTTGCACGTGCTGTCTACGTTGCTTTAGCTAGAGTCACTAAAGGCACTATGCAAATCAAATAACAGTGAAAATTTCTCATTTTGCTGCCAGTTTCTAAATGCTGGAGTGTACAGAATCACATCACCATTGCAATGCAGACACCAGCAATAACTCATATTTCTTTTATACAGCCGTAAATAAACAAGAAATTAAGTAAGTAATATTTCTAGACATGGTATTGCATGTTACTCTTCTTTATTTTTGCTCTGCCAATGAAAATATGATCAACTGTCTTATGTCTCCAGCAACACACAATAATCATTCCTAAACCAGCATTTGAATGAATAATTATATCCACTCCCCACTTTCAGGCCCATTTCTCTCTCACTAGTGCTTACTTGCTTGTCTCCCAAGTAGAGTAGGAAGCGATCTTCTATGGGGTCTTTGTCTGGGTCCACTCTAATGTAGAAACTGATGGACGTGGCTGTCTTTAGCTCGTCTACGTTGGAGTGAGGATAAACTTCTACAGAAGACTGGCCATTAAATTTCATGGACACTTGCACCTGCAATTATAGAAAAAAAGTTGCACTTTCGGGCATTCAAACTCTTGTTGTAGTATAATATGAATGTTCTTCAAGCTTGAATTGCTCCAACTCAAAAGGAATTTCTTTAGTCATAGGGAACTATAAAACTCAACAATATTAGTGCAATGATTTTTTTTGTTGGTTTTTTTTTTTTGTCATGTGATTCCCATAATCCTGTAAATATAGTCCTTGCATTTCCATAGTTTCTTGTGTAACCCATTGCTGGTGAGTTTTGTCAAGACTATTCATGTTCATGTTCATGTTCAAGTCAAGTCCGTCAAGTCTGTTATCGTCAAGTTCTCATGCTCAAGTCAAGGTCTGGATAGTGTGCTGTTTACACTTGTGAAAAAGAAGTACACTTTAGCATACTTTAAAAAGTACTTTTTGCTTTTTTATTTACAACTGAAATACAAAATAAATATTACTCTCACTCTTTTCACTTACATGATTACACCTCTTGGTCTCAGGTTTTACAGACGTGCTAAATATGTAGCATGCAACAGTGACCGCTCACACTTTTTACTCTCTAAAACATTTAAAAATGTATTCAATACAATGTTTTAAGCCTTTCCGAGACAAGACAAAGACACAAGACTAAGCACTTTTTCGTGAATTTTGTGCAATTCTTCACAGAGATTTGATAAAACATTTTGGTAGGTCTGTGCTGAAAGGCTTTTATATTATTATAATAAAATCTCAATGGAGATTCCGAATGTGACTGACTAAATGTGTTGTGTTTTACATGTGGATCAGTCAAGATGATGTTTATTTGTAATGCCTGATGTACCTTCTTTGCGACGCTGTGGGCCTGTGCGATGAGTTCTCTGATTTTCATGATGTTTGTGGAGATATTATTAACAGGTTTTTTCTCTTCAACCACACGCAGCTTACTGAGTAGCTGTGGCACAATCTCTGACAGGTCTTCAACTAAACAAATACAAATAAACATTTGCAACACTCTTCATAATCCTGCACGAATTCAACAGTGAAAAAGGCCAAATATATCTGTTCCAAATTGCTCCCTTTGTCCATTAAAATTAGGTGGATATAGGAAGAAAATCTATGTGCCATATAAATAGCACTCCTCACACAAAATGCTTCAGTATACCATATGAATTAGAATGAATTAGAACATAAGATTGAGAACGTTTTACTGAAATAAGCATAAATATACATGGCAAACCCGAATTGTGGGTAAAATGGTCAGTTTTTAATTAAACCATTTTGTATCATAATTGTATTATTTCTATTTTTTCTAATTTATAATCAACATTTGTTTCATCAGCGTGACAGAATTTTGTAATTTGTATTTTAAAAATGAGTAGTAGTCCAAACACTGTAAATGTGTCTGTAGTTTCTACATATAGAACATTCAAAAGCTACTGTTGCTACCTAAATGATATTTAAATGGTACTGCTACTCAGCTGAGTGAAGGTGAGCAGGGCTACCATACCTGCCTCGCCGGCAGACAGAACAGTGCGGTCAAAAGCTGCAGCGGAGTACGCCTCTTTTTTCATGTTGCTATCCCACTCCTCCACTCTTTTTAAGATGGGTGTCACCATCTGCAACACTTCAGCAGAGCGGTTCAGAGTGCCCTCGGCCACTTCCTGAGTGAACTGCAGACGTTTCGGAGTTCGATCTGAGACAACAACACACACAAAAAGACAAACTTATTCACAAATATGTATTATAACGCAAACATTTGAAAATGCACATGCAGTACTAGCATAGAAGCACAATCGGTCTGCTGGCAAGTAAGTCATTGGGAACTCTGACACGAGCAGTCTCTATACTAGGTCTAAACTTGACTGGAACTCTTCATGAACATATTAAACCTGTTTTGTTCAGACTAAAGGCAAATAGCACTCCCCATGGAAATTTTTTTAAAGAAACAATTTTGTTAAAATAGTATTTCCAGTCTGTCTGGAATGACGTGAAGAAACAGAACAAACTGTGACAGACTAAATCCCGAAGAACTGTGGCAACGTCTCCAAGATGCTTCAAGAAACCTCCCTGCAAAGCTGTTCTGTTAAAAGTTTTAGGCACTTGTGTAAAAATGCTGTAAAATGAGGATGCTGTCAAAAACTAATGTCATAAATAGACTTTATTTATCAATTAACCTCTATTAACTAAATTAAATCAACATTTGGTGCGACCATCCTTTGTGTTTAAAGCAGCTTTTGCCCTCGGTGTGCTTGCACATGTTTTTTTGAGTAGCTTTGCATAGGTTTCTTGAAGCATCTTGGAGACGTTGCCACAGTTCTTCTGGATTGAGTCTGTCTCAGTTTGTTGTGTTTCTTCATGTCATTCCAGACAGACTGATGATGATCAGATCAGATCTCTGTGTGGAGCACTGGCTGCTGTCAGACAAAAATATCACTGGATTATTACAATTAATGAATGTTTGGAAATTTGGAGACTGATATTTCCTACTGACACACTACAGCAAAAGATAGAAATAACTAACTTAAAACCTTTTTTTGTTGGTGAAAATACTAGAATACTAAGACTTTATAAAAGTAGAGCAGAAATATCAAGTGTAAACATATAAAAACAGAAATGCCAAATTCAGAACCAAGGTTGTCAAGACAGGCAGAGATGGTACAACATAAGCAGGCATGGAACCATTTATTCTTGCCTTTATGAATTGCACTGATGTCACTAATGATCTTAGCTATTTTTTAGTGGAGCTTTCCATCATTTCATTGGTCTCTTCAATGTATTTCTTATTGTCAAGGACTGTGGATTCAACATCTGCAAAACAAAATACAACAAACATTCTGCATTAAAATAACTTCTGAAATAACATCTTATCCACAACTACTGTTTACATTTTAAACTTGGCAATGTGTACTATAAATATTATTGGCTCTTATGACTAAGTGTTTGTGTTGTTCCTCATTTGCAAGATACTGTACTATTAATGTACTATTGTCAATTCTATGGAAATGTGGAGCAAGTTTTATCCAAGTAGAAAAAGTATGAAAAAAGCACTTTCTCTGCTTTACCTCTCTGCTTAAAGCTCAATGACGAAGCCTCTGTGAAGATATCATTACTCTGAGAGCGCGTGAGGTTCAGTTGAGAGTTTAATACATCAACAGCCTGAGAGAAATATCAGAATACATTTGAAGTAACCACATTAACCACCTTGCACAGAGATACATTGCCATTCAAAAGTGTGGAATCATTAAGACATTTATGTTTTTGAAAGAAATTGATTCTTCTTTTCACCATTTTTGTACATATCCAATAATTCCACTCTCCTCTTTGAAGTACCTTGGATTCTCGTGCAAATACCAGGAAAAATGAATGTTAAGCGTTCAGAAATAGTAATATCAAAGAATGCTTACGTCATTAGTACTGCTGGAGATGTTGAGAGCGGTCAGGGCAGTGATGTTAGCATCATCTATGTTTTTGACAATATTGTCATACACATTAAAGGCGTTCAGGGCTTTCTGTACATGTCCATTTGCATCACTTCCTTTCAGATTACTAAATAAAAGAAATAAGACCATAGCCATTGTCATCTGAGTGCTGATGCAACAGCCATTTTGTGACACTCGTGGATAACATTAGTCATTTCTGGTTTGAAACTCACTACTGAAGTTCTTCAGCATGTCTCTGCAGATCATCAGCATGATCCTCAGCTCTCAGAACTAGATCTCTGTCTGACTGAGACAACTTCTCTGTCTTTCTCTCCAGTAACACATGAGCCCCATCGATTTCTGCATGCTGTTCTCTCACATTCTATACATACAGATTAAATAAGACAAAAGTAACAATAAATGCATTCATTAAGGTTTAAAGGGGTTATTGGCAATGTACATTTATGTTCTTCAGCTTATATATTTCAATTTCGGTATGCCATTTCATTGTATAAATGTTATTGTGTCTAGCTTACGACACAGAAATCTACTTTAAAAACATCTTAAAAAAAAAAAATATTAAAACATAATATTTTGAAAAAGTTTAAGTTTATGATAATTTTTCCCACTAATACATGCTTCTTAATCATTGGTGCACTTGATTACCAAAATGACAAAAAAAAAAAAAATAAAGAGAGAGAAAAAGCAATATTTTTATATATTCTAATATCTATCTTTTAAATATCTTTGGTGAACAGTATTTTTATTATTTAATGGAAAATATAAAAGCTGTTCAAATGTATAATATAAACTCTTAGAATGGTTTTAATTTGCATTTACAGCAGTTTACAGTATATGCTGTGCAGAAAGTTGATCAAATGAAGATTTACCGTGATCATATCGTCCACCTCAAGGACAGTCTGGTTTGCCTCAGAGACGATTACCCCAGCAGTAACAGCAGTTTGATTGACACTGTCATAGGTGTCTTTCAGACGCTGCTGCTGTGCCTGAGCAAAGAAGGAGATGTTTCTGTGATCACAATATAAACATTAAAACAACATGAAAACGTCTTTGTATCTGACTGAAGTATTTTAAATAAATATCAGGTGAGATACTAATTATTAATTACTCAAACCCATTTGGTCTTGCACATTTATAATTTTTTAACACATTTTATTTGTGTCCGTAGTTCTGAACCAAATCCTCTTCCAAAGCAGTGGGTTGGGGGCAATATTAGAGTATGCACGGATCTGCACTTCGAATTTCCACCAGAAATAGTAGACCATCTGGGGAACTTTTGAATGCAAATTTCAACATACTACAATTCAGGACACACTTGTTCTTATCTTGAATATTTAGAATGAACAGTATTCACTCAACTACACCAAATCTGCCACACAAAATTACACAAAAACAAAATCACAACAAAAACTACTAGAGATGACAACTACAGTTGAAACTGAAATTGAAAAGATACCTCTCTCCTCTGTAGTTTGAGCTGGTTGGTCTTGTATTTGTTGAGTGCCTGTTGTAGTGTGTCTTCAGCTTTGTTGAGGAGATCCTGAGCTTGAAAGAGTCTGGAGGTGAATCGACCCAGCACTTCCTGCACAGGTGACAGACGCCCCTGTGTAGTCATTAGAGTTTTCTCAAAATGGCGCACACGTCGGAACACTACAATCAGACACATAAAGGCAGAAGTTGAATGAGAGCATAAACATGCACAAGCAGAATTCAGTTAGAAGTAAACAAAAAAAACTCACATTCATGGGCCTCGGAGGACTCATCAGTAGCAAGTGGCTCTTTAGAAGAGAGGTCCAGATTTTTCATCCAGCCCAAGATCCGCTCGGCTTCTGCTATTTTCTGCAGCTTTACCTGAGGATCCATCTCCTGATTGACACCATATAATTCCCAATCCCTGATCATATCTAAAGTACACACACACACATACAAATGTCTTATACCAAGATAAAGATTAGACTCAGAACATAACTAAACACAGAATAAAATAAAAGAAGCTTTTTAAGATATAAGAAGCTTAATTGTATTGTATTCACAGTATTATGTTGTATTTCTGGGTGTTCTTTGAATGTACTGAGCTGCCATGACAATTCAATTTCCCTTTGAGGATTAATAACGTTTATCTAAATGTAATTTTTTCCTCATTCTTGCCTGTTTCCTATCACTTCACACAGCTCTGAATAGTCAGGGCCTGGGATTGTGCTGTAGTTGTGATGCCATCAGCCAATCTGTGTTGTCAAGGTATAAGGCTACCCAGTCGTTCCTGAGTGATTAGTCACATTCTTTGCACATTCAGCATTGCTCTCTTGTGCATTTTGATGGAAGCATGGAATGACAGATCATTCTCTTTCAATTGCTTGTTACAGACATACTGTCTTTTTGACTGACCCTTGCATATCGCAGTTTGCGCTGAGTATGTTATTCAAACATTTTACATCAGCCAGTGTGCATACATAAGAGAAAGTATTTTGTTTGATAAGGTACTTTAGTGGTTGACTGGTATAAGATATGTAGTGGTTAAACAGTGGTTGAACAGAACATTTACCAGCACATTATATAGTGCACCCGGATTCAACTTTGATAATCTAACTTGTAGTGCAATCAGGATGACTTAATTTGGGCCAGAATAATGTGGGACGGTTGGCAACTCTCTGAGGGGAATCTGCTCCAAGTACTACTTAAGAAAGATAACAGACAGCTTTCTCCAGGTAGTAGCCTACAGACCACCTAGATATTCCCCACCACAACAAAAACTAAAAATACTGACTTCACAAAGTCTCATGTTACCTTCAATGAGATCATTGAGTGATGAGAGGTTAGCAATAAGCGTCTTTGCTAGTGTGGAGCTATCAAGTGTGTCTTGATCCACCCGTTCTCCCAATAACTGCACTGTTTCCTCCTGACAAAATAAAACAAACATCACCTCATTTCACCTGGAAGAACATGAGAAAGCACCTGTTCACCCTAATGCAAACAATGCAGCATGAAGGAGAGGGGAAGCTGGATAGATGTACAAGGAGAATATAATCATATCAGCATTTTCATACCATTGTTTTTATTATTCATAAACTGAGAGACTGGGTTGTCATGTCATGCCATGCCATGTGTAGATTTTTTTGTTGTCTTTCCTCATGCTTTATATGGCATTGCCGTAGAAACAAATATTTTTTTTACAAACAGCTCAGCTTGTCATTTTGTAATTACAATAATTCTGACATGAGTTGAACACAGAATGAGAAGAATATGAACGTTAGGAAAAAGACAAAAAGCAATAAAACACCCAGAGAAATATTATTTTCATGTGAAATTTGGTCACAATGTAAAGGTAAGCAACTTTCCACCATCGGGCCGTACTGATACATTGGTAAATCATGATGTTCTGTGCGGATTGACATGATTATGGTTTCTTTTTCTATTGTGATGCTGCAAAATTAGGATTAGATTGGCAAGTGATCAAACCTGGCGTCAACTTGTTACAAAAGCACAGTTCTACTGTCCTTATCGTTATACTGAAATAAATACTGAATACTGTTCAACTGAAATGTGTTATAATAGACATGCCAATTCACCATTCTCATAACCATTGATAGACAATTTTCTACATTTTGAAATACTATCTCCTATGCCAACTTCATATGCAGACACTAAGTAAGCATACAGTAAATATGTAATTTTCCTAAAAACTGCTGGCTTTGTGATGCTACTGTATCAAACCTGTGGCACTATCAAAGTCTAGAGGCCTGTACCACAAAGTTTCGGTTGAGCCAAGCCTAGATTTGTGGTACGATTACTTTTGTGTGATTATTTTATGTTTATTTCATGTTGTATAATTTGTTTTGATTAATTCTTAATTTTTGATTTTAATGTGATGTTTGCTTTATGGTTCATGCACAGAGTGGGAAGTGTGGCAGTTCATGTTGGTGTTGTCAAAGGAAAGTTGGCTCCAACAATAAAAAGTTACATTTTGTCTGTGTATGCTTGCTTTATTTTAACTCTCTTCATAAGAGTCTGGAGGCTTCCCATCTTTTCCTCAAAGCCCCTGTTACAGTAACATAGACTGCATGGCTAACCAGTCTTCTAGATCTGCACATCACAAATAGATTTGGTACCAACCTGTAAAGCAGTCCATGTCCTTGTGCCTTTGTCTTGTACAGTATTTTAGTTTGTAGTCTTGTTACTGTTTCCTGTTCCCCTAATTAGTCCCTCACTGTCTGCATCCGTGTCTTATTACCCTTGTTAGCCCTTGAGTATTTATAGCTGTTGCATTTCCATTGTTCCATATGTTGTTTTATAAGTATAAATATAGTTGTAAGATGTGGCTTTTGGTCCTATTTCCATACTACAATTATGTATTTACACTTCTTGTTTTTAAGTCAAGTCAAGTCAAGTCACCTTTATTTATATAGTGCTTTTAACAATACAGATTGTGTCAAAGCACTTAACAGTATCAAATTGGAGGATAGAGTGTCATTAAAAATGTCATGATCATGCCCTACGTTCATGAAAGAGTGTTATTGTACCGCTTAAACCCAGACGGTTAGGAATTGTTTGGCTTTTGTCAAACCAATACCAATTCTGTAACCCTAAGTTTGTTCCACTAGAGATACAGGCCTCATCATTTGAGAAGGTTGGCATGAGTTTGATGTGGGAGTGATTGGTGATGCAAGTGGTGCAGAAATTACACACTTCACCTTTAAGGAATTTCAGAATAAATTAATAAATGATATCAGGAAGTGCTGGAATGAGAGGCACCTCTTCTGCGACCAGTTCCATGTCAGTAAGCAGTTTTTGTGTTTCTTCCTCCAGGCGCCCCGTATCTGCTCTCATCACTGCATACTTATTTCTCCAGCCTAAAAACTGATCCTGTTACAACACAGTGACAGCAACATACACTATTTATTAAATACAACATCCTCTGGATGCACATTTCTGTAAACTGTGTGTGGTTTGCGTGTGGTTACCTGTAGTCTGTGTGCAGTGTAGTTGTAGTACTTTAATCTGTCGTTGGCAGCAGCTCCTGTAGAAATGTTCAGCACGCTGTTTCTCACTTGGTCCAGAGTTTTGTTGGACTGACGAATATCTCCGATCAGACTCCAGATACACGCATCACAGTCTGGGAGGTGGTGAGATTTATAAATCATACAGGGTTATCATATTTTTTATATTTTAATATGGCTCTATGATATTCTGGTAATTCTCTATAATGTTCTATTTATTTGTTTGTTTGTTTGTGTTTGTTTGTTGTACAAAAACATTTCTAACATTAGAAAGTGAACTGTCAGGAGCATGTTAACAAATTTGCTTAATTTTGCTGTTTTGTCTTGTGTCATTGAACTCACCGATATTACACTCGCTGATTTTCGAGGCCTCAGGTAAACACTCTCCTGTGTGCATGTCACAGTTCTCCTCGGGACAATCACATTCTGAGAAATACAAACACACAGTACACATTTTGTTTATTATACATTTACACAAAATAGAACACCCTAAGCAACTACACAACCTTGATGACAAACAAAAGGACAGTTAAAATTGTTATGAAACAGAAGTAGCGACAGGTCTTTTCGAGATGTAGTGGATTATTGAAAAAGAAAAAAGATGCAGGCACTTCACTTGACAGTGAAGGCACATTACCAGACAGAAGTCTGTCATTTTCACACAGAGATTCATTTATGACACTTTGATTAGATGTTAAAATAGATGTGAAGTTTAATTTCATACTGACTTTAATCCTGGGTCATTTTAAACCTATGTACCAAACTCAAAACTTGCTTGGACCACAAATGTGGCTGGTATGTTAAGAGGGAGATGATGATGTCACAGGAAATACATCATAAATGTAAATCCCTGTTCTTATGTGCAGGTGGCCAAGCGGCTGTGTGGGTGTGTAGATCCCTTAACGAAATTATGTATGATGGGTTGTGGGAACAGCTGTTCAACTGTTCTGCTTGGGACAAGGGTGATGAATAGTGCCCCTTTGCATTCTCCCACCAAATTCACAAGCCAGATGTAAGTGGTATTGCAGTGAACCAGAAAAACTCGATTGTGTTGTTCAAATTACTTAAAACCATTGCTAAGTGAAGTTTTCATTGCTGATCTGTTGGACACATTCATTATATGTGACCCTGGACCACAAAACCTGTATAAGGGTAAATTTTCTGAAATTGGAAATCTGGAATCTGAAGGTGCAAAAAAATCAAGGTATTGAGAAAATCGCATTTAAAGTTGCGAACTAAAATGAAGTTCTTAGCAATGCATATTACTAATAAAAAAATAAGTTTTGATTGAGCATTAGCGTTAGTTCTGGCAGGTCACGTGAGTCAAGCTTACATCAGCTGATTCTCAGCTGATCACATCTACCTATAGGAATACGACACCTATCGCGGCATTCCTATATAAGCTCTATCCAGTATTAATCAGCAGCTTTTCCCGCTTGCTCAGGAGCTATTCACCCTCCTCCATCCCCAACACCTCCTTTCGCAGTCAGGACTTGGCTTTCTGATATTCCTTGCTAAATCAGACTCTTTTCTTGAATAATTATACACTTAAAGATCATTAAGTACATTAATGATATCTGCTTTGTTCTGTTCTTTTAACCCTCGGGGGTTATTATTATTATTGCTGCTCTCCCTGCTCATTCATGACGGGCTGTATGGATGGGCAGGGAGTTTTTGCACAGAACAGAACCATACCGCCAAACCAAACTTTATGCTAAGTATCTATCATTTTGACGATAGTGGTCCTGACAGAAATATATTTATGGTAGGAAATTTACAAAATATCTTCATGGAACATGATCTTTACTTAATATCCTAATGATTTTTGGCATAAAAGAAAAAACAATAATTTTGACCCATACAATATATTTTTGGCTATTGCTATAAATATACCCGTGCTACTTATGACTGTTTTTTACAACCTGGTCTCATAAAAATATGTACCTCTGTGCACTTTCTGTGTGACACCGTTTTACGTAGTTTACTGCACGTTTCGCCGCAGTTTCAAAAAGAAATGTCCACTGAGTGGCGCTAAAACACAGGTTAAATACGTGAACCCTGGAACGATTTTATTATGTTGATATAGGTACGTATTGCTGTGTTTTTATTGCGTTGTTTCAGGTACGTACTGCGGCGGTTCAGAATTCAAATATGTGTTTGGAAATATGCCCTACACCAAACCCAACCCTAAACCTACCCGATAGTGTTAACAAATGCATAACTGGTATAAAAACGTATTTGTTGATGCAACCGTGCCATTTCAACTTCATTATATGCAGATTTGAACTGTTTTGTTGAACCGTGGTTACACGGGATTCGATCCGGAGCTCCTCGCCTCCTAAGTACGTCTCCGTACTCGGTGAGCTACCGATCAAACTTACCATCTATGACAACCCATAGATACGACGCTGGATATGTGCGATGCTAACATTCAAAAGCATCAGTTTTCAAATCTCCCAGCATATTAATGTTGTTTTGAAGTCGTAACATGATATTCTTAAAGTAATTGTGCGAAAAATACGATTTATTAATCAAAACTCTGTAAATTTGTGTGAAAAGGAGTAAAAGGTGTCGGAGCTTTACTGCCTCTAGTGTTTGTTTCTTTTGAAAAGTGAAACTGCAGTAACATGTAGTTATTGGTACGTATTTCTTGTCTCGCTAAAAAGTGCACCCAGGTACATAAAAGCCATGAGACTAGGTAGGTTTTTTATGGTGCAGGGTAACATATAGGTTCTTTTGAAGTCTTGAAGAGTTTGGTTTGATGAGTCTTTTGAAACCATAAAATTTAGCTTTTAGAATTGTCTTGTCTTGTTTTGTTTTGTTTGAAATCCAGTGTAAAAAACAACCTAATATATATAATTTCAGAATAACTACAAAGTCTTTACATTGCAACTCTTGCAAAATAGAACAGACACTGAAATGTGCTGAACCTGCTCCAGCAGTGAATCATGCCATATGCAGTGAGATTTCTCAGACTCACTCTTGCAGCCGGATGGGCTGTAATCCCAGAATCCTGGCAGGCAGCGCTCGCAGTATCGCCCTCCAGCCCCCGGGCGGCACTGGCAGCTGTGTGTAAGAGGGTGACAGGTGGCACGGAGGGCAGCAGAGGCGCATTCACACCGACGGCAACCCATACAGCTGCCAAATCCAGAATAACCCTCCTATATATGCAAAATTAGAAGATTCTCAAAACAGGTTAAATGTGCTCAGTATGCACATGTATGTATTTGAGCATACAGTACATGCATTCTAAGAAAGAAATATAGAATTTCTTGGCCATACATTTCCTTGAGTGTGTCATGAATGTCCATACCTCACATCTGTCACATAGGTGACCTGTGACTCCAGGCTTACAGTGACAAACACCTGTCCTGTCATCACATGATGCAGTACCACACTTATCGCACTGACACTCTGAAAAACAAAGAGAGAGAGACCTTATAACAACCTATACAAGAAAATACGGATTCACTTGAGCCATTAATAAAAAACATTCATACGCAACATATTTAGAACAACCGAATGAACACAGCAACATTGAATAAACCAGTGATGTTAGTTTTGGAAGGGACTGTCTATGGTTGATGCTGGAGAGTTTGGAGAAAGCGGTTTGAAATTATTATTTTGCAGTTCTGTTTGATACTGCTACAGAAGCATAATTACACACATTTTTAAAGTCTTACCACTATGGATTAATTATCACTAGAACTACAATCTCCATAATACTCCATATTTACATAGGCCAGTCCTGGTTTGACAAGCAAAACAGCAAGCAAATCTTTTAGCAAATCAGCTTGCAATGCATCTGGCTGCCAATGGCCTCACATACTTGCTGCTGCACTGTTGAACTCAGTGCACTGCATGAACAAAGAGAACAAGACAGATAGCTTGTAAATCATGAGAAATGCTCAGACAAAACTGTTTTTAACAACAACCTGACAGAGACCTTTATTTTTATATCTTAACACAAAAACATGAAAATGTTCACAATTTTTTTTTTCTTTTACCGTAGTGAAAAAAATAAATATACTAAAATGCATTTGAAATGCATTTATTTCATGCTAAGTATACTACAAATACTTTTACATGTTTATGTACTTAATAAAAATACCCTGCAATTGTACTTTTAGCATACTAAACTGGTATACTTAAACTCTGCTAAATTGGAACAAAAAAGTTGTACTTAATGCACTTTAATTGTGCAGAAGTAGTGCTGAAGTCCAACTTAAGATACACAAAAGTATATTTCATTGTGCTAAAGTGGAACTATTGCAAGTATATTTTAGGTACACTTTGAATATCTCGCATTTAAATGCCGATATTATTCAACAAAATAAATAATATAATGTAATATATAATGTAACTGCTGGGTCCTGTTAACACTAAGCCACAATTGGTCAGAGTCATGGGTATGAAAGCATAAAAGGGATTAGAAATTGCAGTATGTAGACGTCCCTGTTGTCTAGATATTACCAGATAACTTTTCACGTGGTCAGCAATGTATAGTACTGTTGCTGGCACCTACCCCGACAGTCTTTGGCACTGATGGCATCTCCATAGAAACCTGGTGCACATCTTTCACAGTTGTCACCAGTGGTGTTACCCCAACAGTTCAGACACTGGCCCGTCATATTATTGCACTCATTGAAGATAAGGTTTGGGTCAGAGTTGCCATTACAGTAACTGTTTGGCCCCAGCTTTAGGCAGTGTTCACCTACAGTACATAGTGTTTACGGTTTAAAGCATGGAGGGAAGTAAGGAAGGGTTTCTTTACCTGGGACAAGGCATCGATTCCACAATATCCATTTTGTGAAGTTGCTTAAAGTTGTACAAACTGACGACATCACTATTCAAAGTCTCTAATTCAATGCAACCAACAAAAGGAGCCAAAGTCAAAGCTGGAGGAAGCTGGAACAACATGATGGGCGTTTATTCATATGAATTTGTTACCAAAAAATAAAAATGAATTACCCTTTAACTGGGTTAAACTTTCTTTCGATAATCCACTCTCATTAGAGTATTTATAGACTTTTGTGTTGAGTTAGGGTTAGAGTTATTTGAAAAAGTTGAATTGTAGGCCTACTTGCTAAGTTACTTATAGTCAGCAGAATGTCTGTTGGGAGACCATAAAATAAAGTGCTAGCAGATATTAAGTCTACTAAAACTCTAATGACTTGTAGTTGGCATAGTTGCAAAGTTACTTTAAGTTTAGTAGAATGTCTAAAGTGGACTATCGAAATAAAGGGATAAGACCCTGATATACTTCAAGAGAAATCTTAAAAAGAACTGCTGTGACTTCATTTTAAAAAAAAAAATGAAGTTTGTTTGGAGTTAGTTTTGGGAGTCTGAAACAGCTTGCCAAAGCAAATCTCTAGAAAATTTCATTTTGGCTGATAAACACCTTCACACTACCATTGTACTCCACCTTCTTTGATGTGATTTTTTTTACTGGTTCATTTCTTCTGTTCAGTCTTTTGAAAAAAGTAAAAAAAAAAAAAATAATAATTTATAAAAACTAGAGAGCTACTTTATAGTAGAAATTGAAGTGTTTAATAGTATAAAGTCGCTTGTGCAAACTATCGCATAAAGTGCTGTATAAGTAAACATAACGTTACTTTACTTGACTGAAGTGCTGAACTGCAGAGCTTGTGCAACAAATCCACATCATGCTGATCAGATGCTTTCTTAACTGCTATTTTCTCACCAACTTGTTATTGAGAGAAGAAGCACAGCACATATTTACATATTCACCTAAACACCACTCTGAGCAGTGTGGGAAGCAATGTTCACTAAGAGTATACCACTGCAAAGGCATTTCAAACTTTTTACCCCTAAACAAAGAATGAAAAAGAACTTCACTGTGAGTATATCAGAGCCTTTACCCCTATTTGAGATATTATCCTTAGAAAAAAATAGATTTTTGCACCTTTACATCAGGAGGCACTCCTCCCACGATAAAAACATTGTCTTTAGGATCAAGATCAAACAAGGAGTCTATCCCATCTGCCTCTCCTTTCTGGATAAACTTCTGCTCTGCAGTGGTGTCTTGACTTGGAACCGTCAGGAACACTTTACCATGCCGACCCAACCTATCAGAAAGAAGGGTAAATCCAGTGATTATAGACTAAGTACTATATACAAATATCTGCATGCATGGTGTTCCCTTGGCAAAATATCTGACATGCATTTGATGTAAAAGTGAAAGTGACGTGACATACGGCCAAGTGACCCATACTCGGAATTTGTGCTCTGCATTTAACCCATCCAAAGTGCGCACACACAGCAGTGAACACACACACAGAGCAGTGGGCAGCCATTTATGTTGCGGCGCCCGGGGAGCAGTTGGGGGTTCGGTGCCTTGCTCAAGGGCACCTCAGTCGTGGTATTGAAGGAGGAAAGAGCGCTGTACATTCACTTCCCCCACCTACAATTCCTGCCAGGCCGAGTCTCGAACTCTCAACCTTTGGGTTACGAGTCCGACTCTCTAACCATTAGGCCACAACTTCCCTAAAAAGCATCATACACAAATTCACTTTCCTTGGGCTATACATTCACACACAATTTTAGGATTGAGAACTTTATTAACTAACAAGTATGACTCTTGAATTGTCCTGTTCAGAAAACCTTTTTTTTTGTAAGAAATTAGAGGCATTATTTTTTTCTATTTTCTTTTTTTTTTTTTGTGCATGCAAACTAAAGAAAATCTAATAGATGGATTTTCCTTCCTAACAAGTCTTATTACAACAGCCGCAAAATTATTTAATAAACGGGTTTAATTATGGAACATGTTCATTAGTGAAATCTTGAATGAAATGTTTTAATTTTAAATGTAGTTTTAATTTTGGTGCAGCACAAAATGGGATGTATCTCAAAAACAAAACAAAAAAAACAGCAACAGGCTCTATAAACTTCAGATGCAACAGTGCTGAACATTTGTACTGTAATTGTATTTAAACTGACCCCCCATATTTGCTGCTGTACTTTTTTTTTTTTTTACTTTGTGAACAGTTTCTTAAGAAAAACATTATGCATGATCATATAATGAAATCAGTTGCTCTACCTCTCCACTTTAACAAGATTGAAGACAGGAGGCCAGGAGCTGACTGGCTTTGAACTGAGAGGAATCTCTACAACCTCTCCTCCCAGATTATACACATACACCAGATTATCGTTCTTTATGGCCAGTCCCATGTAGTCCTTACGTCCCTACACACACAGAGAAGTAGAATCAACATTAAACAGGACAATGCATTGCATATGAAATAAATAAATAATGAATAATTATAGCCTTCTTTATAAATTCATCACATTTATGATGCAGATGTCCTGTGGTTTACACTGCAAAGGTGGAGGGGGTGGAATAGAACTTGAATTTGGGCCAACCCTATTTAAGGAAGGAGTTCACTAAATGTCATTTGTTCCAGCTGCTAGTGTCATTTATTTGCACGTGCTGTCTACGTTGCTTTAGCTAGAGTCACTAAAGGCACTATGCAAATCAAATAACAGTGAAAATTTCTCATTTTGCTGCCAGTTTCTAAATGCTGGAGTGTACAGAATCACATCACCATTGCAATGCAGACACCAGCAATAACTCATATTTCTTTTATACAGCCGTAAATAAACAAGAAATTAAGTAAGTAATATTTCTAGACATGGTATTGCATGTTACTCTTCTTTATTTTTGCTCTGCCAATGAAAATATGATCAACTGTCTTATGTCTCCAGCAACACACAATAATCATTCCTAAACCAGCATTTGAATGAATAATTATATCCACTCCCCACTTTCAGGCCCATTTCTCTCTCACTAGTGCTTACTTGCTTGTCTCCCAAGTAGAGTAGGAAGCGATCTTCTATGGGGTCTTTGTCTGGGTCCACTCTAATGTAGAAACTGATGGACGTGGCTGTCTTTAGCTCGTCTACGTTGGAGTGAGGATAAACTTCTACAGAAGACTGGCCATTAAATTTCATGGACACTTGCACCTGCAATTATAGAAAAAAAGTTGCACTTTCGGGCATTCAAACTCTTGTTGTAGTATAATATGAATGTTCTTCAAGCTTGAATTGCTCCAACTCAAAAGGAATTTCTTTAGTCATAGGGAACTATAAAACTCAACAATATTAGTGCAATGATTTTTTTTGTTGGTTTTTTTTTTTTGTCATGTGATTCCCATAATCCTGTAAATATAGTCCTTGCATTTCCATAGTTTCTTGTGTAACCCATTGCTGGTGAGTTTTGTCAAGACTATTCATGTTCATGTTCATGTTCAAGTCAAGTCCGTCAAGTCTGTTATCGTCAAGTTCTCATGCTCAAGTCAAGGTCTGGATAGTGTGCTGTTTACACTTGTGAAAAAGAAGTACACTTTAGCATACTTTAAAAAGTACTTTTTGCTTTTTTATTTACAACTGAAATACAAAATAAATATTACTCTCACTCTTTTCACTTACATGATTACACCTCTTGGTCTCAGGTTTTACAGACGTGCTAAATATGTAGCATGCAACAGTGACCGCTCACACTTTTTACTCTCTAAAACATTTAAAAATGTATTCAATACAATGTTTTAAGCCTTTCCGAGACAAGACAAAGACACAAGACTAAGCACTTTTTCGTGAATTTTGTGCAATTCTTCACAGAGATTTGATAAAACATTTTGGTAGGTCTGTGCTGAAAGGCTTTTATATTATTATAATAAAATCTCAATGGAGATTCCGAATGTGACTGACTAAATGTGTTGTGTTTTACATGTGGATCAGTCAAGATGATGTTTATTTGTAATGCCTGATGTACCTTCTTTGCGACGCTGTGGGCCTGTGCGATGAGTTCTCTGATTTTCATGATGTTTGTGGAGATATTATTAACAGGTTTTTTCTCTTCAACCACACGCAGCTTACTGAGTAGCTGTGGCACAATCTCTGACAGGTCTTCAACTAAACAAATACAAATAAACATTTGCAACACTCTTCATAATCCTGCACGAATTCAACAGTGAAAAAGGCCAAATATATCTGTTCCAAATTGCTCCCTTTGTCCATTAAAATTAGGTGGATATAGGAAGAAAATCTATGTGCCATATAAATAGCACTCCTCACACAAAATGCTTCAGTATACCATATGAATTAGAATGAATTAGAACATAAGATTGAGAACGTTTTACTGAAATAAGCATAAATATACATGGCAAACCCGAATTGTGGGTAAAATGGTCAGTTTTTAATTAAACCATTTTGTATCATAATTGTATTATTTCTATTTTTTCTAATTTATAATCAACATTTGTTTCATCAGCGTGACAGAATTTTGTAATTTGTATTTTAAAAATGAGTAGTAGTCCAAACACTGTAAATGTGTCTGTAGTTTCTACATATAGAACATTCAAAAGCTACTGTTGCTACCTAAATGATATTTAAATGGTACTGCTACTCAGCTGAGTGAAGGTGAGCAGGGCTACCATACCTGCCTCGCCGGCAGACAGAACAGTGCGGTCAAAAGCTGCAGCGGAGTACGCCTCTTTTTTCATGTTGCTATCCCACTCCTCCACTCTTTTTAAGATGGGTGTCACCATCTGCAACACTTCAGCAGAGCGGTTCAGAGTGCCCTCGGCCACTTCCTGAGTGAACTGCAGACGTTTCGGAGTTCGATCTGAGACAACAACACACACAAAAAGACAAACTTATTCACAAATATGTATTATAACGCAAACATTTGAAAATGCACATGCAGTACTAGCATAGAAGCACAATCGGTCTGCTGGCAAGTAAGTCATTGGGAACTCTGACACGAGCAGTCTCTATACTAGGTCTAAACTTGACTGGAACTCTTCATGAACATATTAAACCTGTTTTGTTCAGACTAAAGGCAAATAGCACTCCCCATGGAAATTTTTTTAAAGAAACAATTTTGTTAAAATAGTATTTCCAGTCTGTCTGGAATGACGTGAAGAAACAGAACAAACTGTGACAGACTAAATCCCGAAGAACTGTGGCAACGTCTCCAAGATGCTTCAAGAAACCTCCCTGCAAAGCTGTTCTGTTAAAAGTTTTAGGCACTTGTGTAAAAATGCTGTAAAATGAGGATGCTGTCAAAAACTAATGTCATAAATAGACTTTATTTATCAATTAACCTCTATTAACTAAATTAAATCAACATTTGGTGCGACCATCCTTTGTGTTTAAAGCAGCTTTTGCCCTCGGTGTGCTTGCACATGTTTTTTTGAGTAGCTTTGCATAGGTTTCTTGAAGCATCTTGGAGACGTTGCCACAGTTCTTCTGGATTGAGTCTGTCTCAGTTTGTTGTGTTTCTTCATGTCATTCCAGACAGACTGATGATGATCAGATCAGATCTCTGTGTGGAGCACTGGCTGCTGTCAGACAAAAATATCACTGGATTATTACAATTAATGAATGTTTGGAAATTTGGAGACTGATATTTCCTACTGACACACTACAGCAAAAGATAGAAATAACTAACTTAAAACCTTTTTTTGTTGGTGAAAATACTAGAATACTAAGACTTTATAAAAGTAGAGCAGAAATATCAAGTGTAAACATATAAAAACAGAAATGCCAAATTCAGAACCAAGGTTGTCAAGACAGGCAGAGATGGTACAACATAAGCAGGCATGGAACCATTTATTCTTGCCTTTATGAATTGCACTGATGTCACTAATGATCTTAGCTATTTTTTAGTGGAGCTTTCCATCATTTCATTGGTCTCTTCAATGTATTTCTTATTGTCAAGGACTGTGGATTCAACATCTGCAAAACAAAATACAACAAACATTCTGCATTAAAATAACTTCTGAAATAACATCTTATCCACAACTACTGTTTACATTTTAAACTTGGCAATGTGTACTATAAATATTATTGGCTCTTATGACTAAGTGTTTGTGTTGTTCCTCATTTGCAAGATACTGTACTATTAATGTACTATTGTCAATTCTATGGAAATGTGGAGCAAGTTTTATCCAAGTAGAAAAAGTATGAAAAAAGCACTTTCTCTGCTTTACCTCTCTGCTTAAAGCTCAATGACGAAGCCTCTGTGAAGATATCATTACTCTGAGAGCGCGTGAGGTTCAGTTGAGAGTTTAATACATCAACAGCCTGAGAGAAATATCAGAATACATTTGAAGTAACCACATTAACCACCTTGCACAGAGATACATTGCCATTCAAAAGTGTGGAATCATTAAGACATTTATGTTTTTGAAAGAAATTGATTCTTCTTTTCACCATTTTTGTACATATCCAATAATTCCACTCTCCTCTTTGAAGTACCTTGGATTCTCGTGCAAATACCAGGAAAAATGAATGTTAAGCGTTCAGAAATAGTAATATCAAAGAATGCTTACGTCATTAGTACTGCTGGAGATGTTGAGAGCGGTCAGGGCAGTGATGTTAGCATCATCTATGTTTTTGACAATATTGTCATACACATTAAAGGCGTTCAGGGCTTTCTGTACATGTCCATTTGCATCACTTCCTTTCAGATTACTAAATAAAAGAAATAAGACCATAGCCATTGTCATCTGAGTGCTGATGCAACAGCCATTTTGTGACACTCGTGGATAACATTAGTCATTTCTGGTTTGAAACTCACTACTGAAGTTCTTCAGCATGTCTCTGCAGATCATCAGCATGATCCTCAGCTCTCAGAACTAGATCTCTGTCTGACTGAGACAACTTCTCTGTCTTTCTCTCCAGTAACACATGAGCCCCATCGATTTCTGCATGCTGTTCTCTCACATTCTATACATACAGATTAAATAAGACAAAAGTAACAATAAATGCATTCATTAAGGTTTAAAGGGGTTATTGGCAATGTACATTTATGTTCTTCAGCTTATATATTTCAATTTCGGTATGCCATTTCATTGTATAAATGTTATTGTGTCTAGCTTACGACACAGAAATCTACTTTAAAAACATCTTAAAAAAAAAAAATATTAAAACATAATATTTTGAAAAAGTTTAAGTTTATGATAATTTTTCCCACTAATACATGCTTCTTAATCATTGGTGCACTTGATTACCAAAATGACAAAAAAAAAAAAAATAAAGAGAGAGAAAAAGCAATATTTTTATATATTCTAATATCTATCTTTTAAATATCTTTGGTGAACAGTATTTTTATTATTTAATGGAAAATATAAAAGCTGTTCAAATGTATAATATAAACTCTTAGAATGGTTTTAATTTGCATTTACAGCAGTTTACAGTATATGCTGTGCAGAAAGTTGATCAAATGAAGATTTACCGTGATCATATCGTCCACCTCAAGGACAGTCTGGTTTGCCTCAGAGACGATTACCCCAGCAGTAACAGCAGTTTGATTGACACTGTCATAGGTGTCTTTCAGACGCTGCTGCTGTGCCTGAGCAAAGAAGGAGATGTTTCTGTGATCACAATATAAACATTAAAACAACATGAAAACGTCTTTGTATCTGACTGAAGTATTTTAAATAAATATCAGGTGAGATACTAATTATTAATTACTCAAACCCATTTGGTCTTGCACATTTATAATTTTTTAACACATTTTATTTGTGTCCGTAGTTCTGAACCAAATCCTCTTCCAAAGCAGTGGGTTGGGGGCAATATTAGAGTATGCACGGATCTGCACTTCGAATTTCCACCAGAAATAGTAGACCATCTGGGGAACTTTTGAATGCAAATTTCAACATACTACAATTCAGGACACACTTGTTCTTATCTTGAATATTTAGAATGAACAGTATTCACTCAACTACACCAAATCTGCCACACAAAATTACACAAAAACAAAATCACAACAAAAACTACTAGAGATGACAACTACAGTTGAAACTGAAATTGAAAAGATACCTCTCTCCTCTGTAGTTTGAGCTGGTTGGTCTTGTATTTGTTGAGTGCCTGTTGTAGTGTGTCTTCAGCTTTGTTGAGGAGATCCTGAGCTTGAAAGAGTCTGGAGGTGAATCGACCCAGCACTTCCTGCACAGGTGACAGACGCCCCTGTGTAGTCATTAGAGTTTTCTCAAAATGGCGCACACGTCGGAACACTACAATCAGACACATAAAGGCAGAAGTTGAATGAGAGCATAAACATGCACAAGCAGAATTCAGTTAGAAGTAAACAAAAAAAACTCACATTCATGGGCCTCGGAGGACTCATCAGTAGCAAGTGGCTCTTTAGAAGAGAGGTCCAGATTTTTCATCCAGCCCAAGATCCGCTCGGCTTCTGCTATTTTCTGCAGCTTTACCTGAGGATCCATCTCCTGATTGACACCATATAATTCCCAATCCCTGATCATATCTAAAGTACACACACACACATACAAATGTCTTATACCAAGATAAAGATTAGACTCAGAACATAACTAAACACAGAATAAAATAAAAGAAGCTTTTTAAGATATAAGAAGCTTAATTGTATTGTATTCACAGTATTATGTTGTATTTCTGGGTGTTCTTTGAATGTACTGAGCTGCCATGACAATTCAATTTCCCTTTGAGGATTAATAACGTTTATCTAAATGTAATTTTTTCCTCATTCTTGCCTGTTTCCTATCACTTCACACAGCTCTGAATAGTCAGGGCCTGGGATTGTGCTGTAGTTGTGATGCCATCAGCCAATCTGTGTTGTCAAGGTATAAGGCTACCCAGTCGTTCCTGAGTGATTAGTCACATTCTTTGCACATTCAGCATTGCTCTCTTGTGCATTTTGATGGAAGCATGGAATGACAGATCATTCTCTTTCAATTGCTTGTTACAGACATACTGTCTTTTTGACTGACCCTTGCATATCGCAGTTTGCGCTGAGTATGTTATTCAAACATTTTACATCAGCCAGTGTGCATACATAAGAGAAAGTATTTTGTTTGATAAGGTACTTTAGTGGTTGACTGGTATAAGATATGTAGTGGTTAAACAGTGGTTGAACAGAACATTTACCAGCACATTATATAGTGCACCCGGATTCAACTTTGATAATCTAACTTGTAGTGCAATCAGGATGACTTAATTTGGGCCAGAATAATGTGGGACGGTTGGCAACTCTCTGAGGGGAATCTGCTCCAAGTACTACTTAAGAAAGATAACAGACAGCTTTCTCCAGGTAGTAGCCTACAGACCACCTAGATATTCCCCACCACAACAAAAACTAAAAATACTGACTTCACAAAGTCTCATGTTACCTTCAATGAGATCATTGAGTGATGAGAGGTTAGCAATAAGCGTCTTTGCTAGTGTGGAGCTATCAAGTGTGTCTTGATCCACCCGTTCTCCCAATAACTGCACTGTTTCCTCCTGACAAAATAAAACAAACATCACCTCATTTCACCTGGAAGAACATGAGAAAGCACCTGTTCACCCTAATGCAAACAATGCAGCATGAAGGAGAGGGGAAGCTGGATAGATGTACAAGGAGAATATAATCATATCAGCATTTTCATACCATTGTTTTTATTATTCATAAACTGAGAGACTGGGTTGTCATGTCATGCCATGCCATGTGTAGATTTTTTTGTTGTCTTTCCTCATGCTTTATATGGCATTGCCGTAGAAACAAATATTTTTTTTACAAACAGCTCAGCTTGTCATTTTGTAATTACAATAATTCTGACATGAGTTGAACACAGAATGAGAAGAATATGAACGTTAGGAAAAAGACAAAAAGCAATAAAACACCCAGAGAAATATTATTTTCATGTGAAATTTGGTCACAATGTAAAGGTAAGCAACTTTCCACCATCGGGCCGTACTGATACATTGGTAAATCATGATGTTCTGTGCGGATTGACATGATTATGGTTTCTTTTTCTATTGTGATGCTGCAAAATTAGGATTAGATTGGCAAGTGATCAAACCTGGCGTCAACTTGTTACAAAAGCACAGTTCTACTGTCCTTATCGTTATACTGAAATAAATACTGAATACTGTTCAACTGAAATGTGTTATAATAGACATGCCAATTCACCATTCTCATAACCATTGATAGACAATTTTCTACATTTTGAAATACTATCTCCTATGCCAACTTCATATGCAGACACTAAGTAAGCATACAGTAAATATGTAATTTTCCTAAAAACTGCTGGCTTTGTGATGCTACTGTATCAAACCTGTGGCACTATCAAAGTCTAGAGGCCTGTACCACAAAGTTTCGGTTGAGCCAAGCCTAGATTTGTGGTACGATTACTTTTGTGTGATTATTTTATGTTTATTTCATGTTGTATAATTTGTTTTGATTAATTCTTAATTTTTGATTTTAATGTGATGTTTGCTTTATGGTTCATGCACAGAGTGGGAAGTGTGGCAGTTCATGTTGGTGTTGTCAAAGGAAAGTTGGCTCCAACAATAAAAAGTTACATTTTGTCTGTGTATGCTTGCTTTATTTTAACTCTCTTCATAAGAGTCTGGAGGCTTCCCATCTTTTCCTCAAAGCCCCTGTTACAGTAACATAGACTGCATGGCTAACCAGTCTTCTAGATCTGCACATCACAAATAGATTTGGTACCAACCTGTAAAGCAGTCCATGTCCTTGTGCCTTTGTCTTGTACAGTATTTTAGTTTGTAGTCTTGTTACTGTTTCCTGTTCCCCTAATTAGTCCCTCACTGTCTGCATCCGTGTCTTATTACCCTTGTTAGCCCTTGAGTATTTATAGCTGTTGCATTTCCATTGTTCCATATGTTGTTTTATAAGTATAAATATAGTTGTAAGATGTGGCTTTTGGTCCTATTTCCATACTACAATTATGTATTTACACTTCTTGTTTTTAAGTCAAGTCAAGTCAAGTCACCTTTATTTATATAGTGCTTTTAACAATACAGATTGTGTCAAAGCACTTAACAGTATCAAATTGGAGGATAGAGTGTCATTAAAAATGTCATGATCATGCCCTACGTTCATGAAAGAGTGTTATTGTACCGCTTAAACCCAGACGGTTAGGAATTGTTTGGCTTTTGTCAAACCAATACCAATTCTGTAACCCTAAGTTTGTTCCACTAGAGATACAGGCCTCATCATTTGAGAAGGTTGGCATGAGTTTGATGTGGGAGTGATTGGTGATGCAAGTGGTGCAGAAATTACACACTTCACCTTTAAGGAATTTCAGAATAAATTAATAAATGATATCAGGAAGTGCTGGAATGAGAGGCACCTCTTCTGCGACCAGTTCCATGTCAGTAAGCAGTTTTTGTGTTTCTTCCTCCAGGCGCCCCGTATCTGCTCTCATCACTGCATACTTATTTCTCCAGCCTAAAAACTGATCCTGTTACAACACAGTGACAGCAACATACACTATTTATTAAATACAACATCCTCTGGATGCACATTTCTGTAAACTGTGTGTGGTTTGCGTGTGGTTACCTGTAGTCTGTGTGCAGTGTAGTTGTAGTACTTTAATCTGTCGTTGGCAGCAGCTCCTGTAGAAATGTTCAGCACGCTGTTTCTCACTTGGTCCAGAGTTTTGTTGGACTGACGAATATCTCCGATCAGACTCCAGATACACGCATCACAGTCTGGGAGGTGGTGAGATTTATAAATCATACAGGGTTATCATATTTTTTATATTTTAATATGGCTCTATGATATTCTGGTAATTCTCTATAATGTTCTATTTATTTGTTTGTTTGTTTGTGTTTGTTTGTTGTACAAAAACATTTCTAACATTAGAAAGTGAACTGTCAGGAGCATGTTAACAAATTTGCTTAATTTTGCTGTTTTGTCTTGTGTCATTGAACTCACCGATATTACACTCGCTGATTTTCGAGGCCTCAGGTAAACACTCTCCTGTGTGCATGTCACAGTTCTCCTCGGGACAATCACATTCTGAGAAATA
The DNA here is from genome assembly GCA_023376895.1 of Aspiorhynchus laticeps. Taxonomy (NCBI): domain Eukaryota; kingdom Metazoa; phylum Chordata; class Actinopteri; order Cypriniformes; family Cyprinidae; genus Aspiorhynchus; species Aspiorhynchus laticeps. The sequence goes on along the minus strand of JALXFT010001462.1, from coordinate 5,530 downwards.
CAAACACACAGTACACATTTTGTTTATTATACATTTACACAAAATAGAACACCCTAAGCAACTACACAACCTTGATGACAAACAAAAGGACAGTTAAAATTGTTATGAAACAGAAGTAGCGACAGGTCTTTTCGAGATGTAGTGGATTATTGAAAAAGAAAAAAGATGCAGGCACTTCACTTGACAGTGAAGGCACATTACCAGACAGAAGTCTGTCATTTTCACACAGAGATTCATTTATGACACTTTGATTAGATGTTAAAATAGATGTGAAGTTTAATTTCATACTGACTTTAATCCTGGGTCATTTTAAACCTATGTACCAAACTCAAAACTTGCTTGGACCACAAATGTGGCTGGTATGTTAAGAGGGAGATGATGATGTCACAGGAAATACATCATAAATGTAAATCCCTGTTCTTATGTGCAGGTGGCCAAGCGGCTGTGTGGGTGTGTAGATCCCTTAACGAAATTATGTATGATGGGTTGTGGGAACAGCTGTTCAACTGTTCTGCTTGGGACAAGGGTGATGAATAGTGCCCCTTTGCATTCTCCCACCAAATTCACAAGCCAGATGTAAGTGGTATTGCAGTGAACCAGAAAAACTCGATTGTGTTGTTCAAATTACTTAAAACCATTGCTAAGTGAAGTTTTCATTGCTGATCTGTTGGACACATTCATTATATGTGACCCTGGACCACAAAACCTGTATAAGGGTAAATTTTCTGAAATTGGAAATCTGGAATCTGAAGGTGCAAAAAAATCAAGGTATTGAGAAAATCGCATTTAAAGTTGCGAACTAAAATGAAGTTCTTAGCAATGCATATTACTAATAAAAAAATAAGTTTTGATTGAGCATTAGCGTTAGTTCTGGCAGGTCACGTGAGTCAAGCTTACATCAGCTGATTCTCAGCTGATCACATCTACCTATAGGAATACGACACCTATCGCGGCATTCCTATATAAGCTCTATCCAGTATTAATCAGCAGCTTTTCCCGCTTGCTCAGGAGCTATTCACCCTCCTCCATCCCCAACACCTCCTTTCGCAGTCAGGACTTGGCTTTCTGATATTCCTTGCTAAATCAGACTCTTTTCTTGAATAATTATACACTTAAAGATCATTAAGTACATTAATGATATCTGCTTTGTTCTGTTCTTTTAACCCTCGGGGGTTATTATTATTATTGCTGCTCTCCCTGCTCATTCATGACGGGCTGTATGGATGGGCAGGGAGTTTTTGCACAGAACAGAACCATACCGCCAAACCAAACTTTATGCTAAGTATCTATCATTTTGACGATAGTGGTCCTGACAGAAATATATTTATGGTAGGAAATTTACAAAATATCTTCATGGAACATGATCTTTACTTAATATCCTAATGATTTTTGGCATAAAAGAAAAAACAATAATTTTGACCCATACAATATATTTTTGGCTATTGCTATAAATATACCCGTGCTACTTATGACTGTTTTTTACAACCTGGTCTCATAAAAATATGTACCTCTGTGCACTTTCTGTGTGACACCGTTTTACGTAGTTTACTGCACGTTTCGCCGCAGTTTCAAAAAGAAATGTCCACTGAGTGGCGCTAAAACACAGGTTAAATACGTGAACCCTGGAACGATTTTATTATGTTGATATAGGTACGTATTGCTGTGTTTTTATTGCGTTGTTTCAGGTACGTACTGCGGCGGTTCAGAATTCAAATATGTGTTTGGAAATATGCCCTACACCAAACCCAACCCTAAACCTACCCGATAGTGTTAACAAATGCATAACTGGTATAAAAACGTATTTGTTGATGCAACCGTGCCATTTCAACTTCATTATATGCAGATTTGAACTGTTTTGTTGAACCGTGGTTACACGGGATTCGATCCGGAGCTCCTCGCCTCCTAAGTACGTCTCCGTACTCGGTGAGCTACCGATCAAACTTACCATCTATGACAACCCATAGATACGACGCTGGATATGTGCGATGCTAACATTCAAAAGCATCAGTTTTCAAATCTCCCAGCATATTAATGTTGTTTTGAAGTCGTAACATGATATTCTTAAAGTAATTGTGCGAAAAATACGATTTATTAATCAAAACTCTGTAAATTTGTGTGAAAAGGAGTAAAAGGTGTCGGAGCTTTACTGCCTCTAGTGTTTGTTTCTTTTGAAAAGTGAAACTGCAGTAACATGTAGTTATTGGTACGTATTTCTTGTCTCGCTAAAAAGTGCACCCAGGTACATAAAAGCCATGAGACTAGGTAGGTTTTTTATGGTGCAGGGTAACATATAGGTTCTTTTGAAGTCTTGAAGAGTTTGGTTTGATGAGTCTTTTGAAACCATAAAATTTAGCTTTTAGAATTGTCTTGTCTTGTTTTGTTTTGTTTGAAATCCAGTGTAAAAAACAACCTAATATATATAATTTCAGAATAACTACAAAGTCTTTACATTGCAACTCTTGCAAAATAGAACAGACACTGAAATGTGCTGAACCTGCTCCAGCAGTGAATCATGCCATATGCAGTGAGATTTCTCAGACTCACTCTTGCAGCCGGATGGGCTGTAATCCCAGAATCCTGGCAGGCAGCGCTCGCAGTATCGCCCTCCAGCCCCCGGGCGGCACTGGCAGCTGTGTGTAAGAGGGTGACAGGTGGCACGGAGGGCAGCAGAGGCGCATTCACACCGACGGCAACCCATACAGCTGCCAAATCCAGAATAACCCTCCTATATATGCAAAATTAGAAGATTCTCAAAACAGGTTAAATGTGCTCAGTATGCACATGTATGTATTTGAGCATACAGTACATGCATTCTAAGAAAGAAATATAGAATTTCTTGGCCATACATTTCCTTGAGTGTGTCATGAATGTCCATACCTCACATCTGTCACATAGGTGACCTGTGACTCCAGGCTTACAGTGACAAACACCTGTCCTGTCATCACATGATGCAGTACCACACTTATCGCACTGACACTCTGAAAAACAAAGAGAGAGAGACCTTATAACAACCTATACAAGAAAATACGGATTCACTTGAGCCATTAATAAAAAACATTCATACGCAACATATTTAGAACAACCGAATGAACACAGCAACATTGAATAAACCAGTGATGTTAGTTTTGGAAGGGACTGTCTATGGTTGATGCTGGAGAGTTTGGAGAAAGCGGTTTGAAATTATTATTTTGCAGTTCTGTTTGATACTGCTACAGAAGCATAATTACACACATTTTTAAAGTCTTACCACTATGGATTAATTATCACTAGAACTACAATCTCCATAATACTCCATATTTACATAGGCCAGTCCTGGTTTGACAAGCAAAACAGCAAGCAAATCTTTTAGCAAATCAGCTTGCAATGCATCTGGCTGCCAATGGCCTCACATACTTGCTGCTGCACTGTTGAACTCAGTGCACTGCATGAACAAAGAGAACAAGACAGATAGCTTGTAAATCATGAGAAATGCTCAGACAAAACTGTTTTTAACAACAACCTGACAGAGACCTTTATTTTTATATCTTAACACAAAAACATGAAAATGTTCACAATTTTTTTTTTCTTTTACCGTAGTGAAAAAAATAAATATACTAAAATGCATTTGAAATGCATTTATTTCATGCTAAGTATACTACAAATACTTTTACATGTTTATGTACTTAATAAAAATACCCTGCAATTGTACTTTTAGCATACTAAACTGGTATACTTAAACTCTGCTAAATTGGAACAAAAAAGTTGTACTTAATGCACTTTAATTGTGCAGAAGTAGTGCTGAAGTCCAACTTAAGATACACAAAAGTATATTTCATTGTGCTAAAGTGGAACTATTGCAAGTATATTTTAGGTACACTTTGAATATCTCGCATTTAAATGCCGATATTATTCAACAAAATAAATAATATAATGTAATATATAATGTAACTGCTGGGTCCTGTTAACACTAAGCCACAATTGGTCAGAGTCATGGGTATGAAAGCATAAAAGGGATTAGAAATTGCAGTATGTAGACGTCCCTGTTGTCTAGATATTACCAGATAACTTTTCACGTGGTCAGCAATGTATAGTACTGTTGCTGGCACCTACCCCGACAGTCTTTGGCACTGATGGCATCTCCATAGAAACCTGGTGCACATCTTTCACAGTTGTCACCAGTGGTGTTACCCCAACAGTTCAGACACTGGCCCGTCATATTATTGCACTCATTGAAGATAAGGTTTGGGTCAGAGTTGCCATTACAGTCACACTTTTTGCAGGAATTGCCCAACTCCATTGGATTGCCATAGAAACCTGGAGCACATCTTGGTGGTGCGGGAAGAAAAATATAATTAAGGGGTAAAATCCAAAAATCCAAATTGCAAAACTATATATAATATGCTATTTGTGGGTGGAGAACCAACCTTTCACAGTAGTGTCCAGCATACCCTTCCTGGCACACACATCTCAGAAAATTACCTCTCTTATCACAGTCCGTTGCAAAGCTGAGAACACACACAAACAAAGAAACATCAGAGTCATCCTTCAGGATACTGTTTCAGGATTTCCACTTCATTACCAACCATTTTGCTTGAGTTTTCCAATCATCTAATGATGTTCAAAGATCACAAAATCTATTTTGGTAAACATCCACATTTGAAACATTGGCACGCTGCAGAACATGTTACCTCTTTCTGATGCAGAAAAGCTAGTTCATGCACTGATGACCTCAAGACTGAATTTTGGGGATGTGCAGAGTGTTCCTTAGGGGCAGGGGCTCAAACGTAAAAAAAAAATGGGCCATTTATATATGGAGTAATTCCAATTTAACAATTACTATAGTAAAATTATATAAATGCATTATTATGAAAATAATTATACAACTCAAGTTCTTGAACTTGAATTGCTTACACTTCACATAATAGGCCTGTTGGTGGCACTTGGGCTTCAGTTTAACCAACAACGATAGTTTAGTCAAACAGCAAACGGTATATCAATATGCAGTACGCAAATAGGAATAAAATAAATACTACTTACAATTAATGCAACTTCTACTTCTAAGAAAATAAAAGAAAAGAGGCAGTGGCTAGTTTTTTGCTATTGTATGAATAAGACCTGTGGACTTGCTATGAGAAATAGCTTATTCAGTAATGAATAATAAACAAAATGTAATTTTTATGATCCCTGGTGCTTTAAGCTCTTTCAGTTTTATCCGAATCAGATGCATATGAATAAGGCAATTTTATATTGCATTGTTTTTTTTGTATGTATTGTATCGGAAAATACTGCACAACACAGAAGGCCATTGAGTCTACGACATGTATCTCCAACCCTGCTATGGAAAGCTACTGTCCTGCAGATGTCAGCTCCAATTCCAATCAAACACACCTGAACCAGATAATCAAGGTGTTCAGGGTTTCCTGATATTTACAGAAAGGTGTGTTGAAGCAGGGTTGGAGATCCCTGGTCTATGATATACCCATTTTGTAACCTATGCATTGATCAGCATCTAGAGTATTTCTTTCCACCTCATTCAGTCTCCTCAGAGTCT
>JALXFT010001461.1:0-35769 GCA_023376895.1 Aspiorhynchus laticeps | reverse complement strand
TGAATCAATATTTCAGAGATCCATTGATCATAACTTCTCATAGTCATGGTGCACACGCTAAACTCAGTCAACCTACTCAGAGTGGATTGAACTCAATTCAGCTGTTCTGAAACCGAAAACTCAGAGTTTCCCATCTAAGTCAGGGTAAGTCAACTCAGAGTTCAAGTTTTAATGCAGAGTTGGTTAAACCTCCTTATTGAAACAGGCCCCTGATGGAGATCAAGAATAACGGAGAAGTTGCGAGTGCTCCGCCACTGTCGTGACATACTACAAAGTGTGGTAACCCATACTCAGAATTTGTGCTCTGCATTTAACCCACCCAAGTGCACACATACAGCAGTGAGTAGTGAACACACACCTGGAACAGTGGGCATTTGCTCCAGCACCCAGGGAGCAACTATGGGGTCGGTGCTTTGCTCAAGGGTTGTTATATTTTCACACTGAACTTCCAAATTAATATAGAAACAACATAAAGATGGTATATTTAAAATATGTGTTTAATGGCATCTTTTTTAGCCTAATGAAGAATTAGGTATCATTGTATCATTGATACAAATATCATTGATACAAGTATCATTGATACAAATAATGTTACTGTTGTCTCTATTAAATCCATTTTTTCCTTTAATATTAAATGGCTATAATTAATGGCTAAAATTACAGTATAACTGAAATGTTATGATATTATTTTAAACATTTAATAGGCTTTAAATATATAACAACTTTTTATAAGTGAACTTAAAACAATCTCCACAAACTATAAATTGTATGCATAAGCTACAAACCCGATTCCAAAAAAGTTGGGACACTGTACAAATTGTGAATAAAAACAGAATGCAATGATGTGGAAGTTTCAAATTTCAATATTTTATTCAGAATACAACATAGATGACATATCAAATGTTTAAACTGAGAAAATGTATAATTTTAAGGGAAAAATAAGTTGATTTTAAATTTCATGGCATCAACACATCTCAAAAAAGTTGGGACAAGGCCATGTTTACCACTGTGTGGCATCCCCTCTTCTTTTTATAACAGTCTGCAAACGTCTGGGGACTGAGGAGACAAGTTGCTCAAGTTTAGGAATAGGAATGTTGTCCCATTCTTGTCTAATACAGGCTTCTAGTTGCTCAACTGTCTTAGGTCTTCTTTGTCGCATCTTCCTCTTTATGATGCGCCAAATGTTTTCTATGGGTGAAAGATCTGGACTGCAGGCTGGCCATTTCAGTACCTGGATCCTTCTTCTACGCAGCCATGATGTTGTAATTGATGCAGTGTGTGGTCTGGCATTGTCATGTTGGAAAATGCAAGGTCTTCCCTGAAAGAGACGACGTCTGGATGGGAGCATATGTTGTTCTAGAACTTGGATATACCTTTCAGCATTGATGGTGCCTTTCCAGATGTGTAAGCTGCCCATGCCACACGCACTCATGCAACCCCATACCATCAGAGATGCAGGCTTCTGAACTGAGCGCTGATAACAACTTGGGTTGTCCTTGTCCTCTTTAGTCCGGATGACATGGCGTCCCAGTTTTCCAAAAAGAACTTCAAATTTTGATTCGTCTGACCACAGAACAGTTTTCCACTTTGCCACAGTCCATTTTAAATGAGCCTTGGCCCAGAGAAAACGCCTGCGCTTCTGGATCATGTTTAGATATGGCTTCTTTTTTGACCTATAGAGTTTTAGCCGGCAACGGCAAATGGCACGGTGGATTGTGTTCACCGACAATGTTTTCTGGAAGTATTCCTGAGCCCATGTTGTGATTTCCATTACAGTAGCATTCCTGTATGTGATGCAGTGCCGTCTAAGGGCCCGAAGATCACGGGCATCCAGTATGGTTTTCCGGCCTTGACCCTTACGCACAGAGATTGTTCCAGATTCTCTGAATCTTTGGATGATATTATGCACTGTAGATGATGATAACTTCAAACTCTTTGCAATTTTTCTCTGAGAAACTCCTTTCTGATATTGCTCCACTATTTTTCGCCGCAGCATTGGGGGAATTGGTGATCCTCTTCCCATCTTGACTTCTGAGAGACACTGCCACTCTGAGAGGCTCATGGAGCGCTCTCTGAGCAGCACGAGAAGGTCAGCCGTCTCACGGAGAACCTCAACGCCGTCCGCAAACTCCAGGCCAGCAAAGAGCGCCAGTCCGCTCTGGACAACGAGAAAGATCGCGACAGCCACGAGGACAGTGAATACTACGAGGTGGACATCAACGGCCCCGAGATCCTGGAGTGCAAGTACAAGGTATAGAAATATGACACAAGACATAAAGAAAAAAATCTAAATCTAAAATGGTCAACCAGTCGATAAATATATTTTCATTCAACACCAAAAATATATCATTACAAATAGACTATTTAGTGTACTATATGTATTTTGTTCTTATTTTGAGCACTAGGCTGAAAGAAAAGAGCACGTTGAACTTTGATTGGAGAGTTGTTAGCCTAAAATATTCCACAAACATTCACACTTTTGCCTTTTATATGAAGTGCACAGTTTATCTCTATCAATATTCTTTTGTTTTTGCATTATTGACATTTGGATAAGACACCAGACAAACAGATTTCTGCAACAGCTCTGAACTCAAATCACAAAAACATAAGATTCTGTATTTCTCAAAACAAATCAGATGTCCAGGGAAATGCAAACACTGAACTTTATTTAACAGTAATCCATTAAATAATACAAATACACTTTATGGACTTAATCTCACTGTTTGATCTTCAGTGATTAAATTCCACCATGAAAATCAAATTTCTTTCTTTCTTTCTGGAAAAAATGGTGGCTTGCGTATCTGTTTCCATGAATTGTATTCCTTCAGAGCAGTGAATATTGGTTTTGTTGATGTTTACTGTTAAATATCTTCACATCAAACTCTATTGGAATCATTAGCTTTCATTTAATTTAGGTTCCTCCCTTAAAAGGTTCCTTCCACTTTAGTGCATTTAAATGTACTTCAGTATATCTTTAGTTGGACTTCAGCACTACTTCTGCACAATTAAAGAGCATTAAGTACAAAATTAGCAGACTTTAAGTATACTAAAAGTACAATTGCAGGGTATTTTTATTAAGTACATAAATATGTAAATGTATTTGTAGTATACTTAGCACATTACACGGTGTATTTTTCACTAGGGGTTACATGCTGATTTGTTTGATGCCACAGGTCGCTGTGTCTGAGGCGGGTCAACTGAAGGAGGAGCTCAAAACGTTAAAGGCAGAACATTCAGCCTGTCAGTCTCAGTATAAGGAGGAGCGGGCGCAGCTGGAGAGCCAGGTTGCATCTTTAGGCGCGCAGGTCACTTCTCTGGAGCGCAGCAGCAGAGCCGACCGCGAGCAGCTGGGCCGGCTGGAGAAAGAGCTCCGTCAAACCAGCGAAGTGGCAGGCGAATCCCAGGGCAGCCTTAACATCGCACAAGACGAGCTGGCCACCTTCAGCGAGGAGCTAGCCAACCTCTACCATCACGTATGCATGTGCAACAACGAAACGCCGAACCGCATCATGCTCGACTACTACCGCGAAGGTAAAGCTGGCGTTAATGGCGCGCAGACCAGCCCTGACGGTCGCGGACGCCGCTCTCCCATCTTGCTGACCCGCGGCCTCTTCCCCAGCGACGGAGCTTCGTCTCCGGTCTCCTCCGTCCCATCCCCGGTGGCTGATCCCCGCAAAGAGCCCATGAACATCTATAACCTGGTGGCTATCATCCGTGACCAGATCAGACACCTGCAGCTAGCGGTGGACCGCACCACCGAGCTCTCGCGCCAGCGCATGGCTTCCCTGGAGCTGGGTCTCGGGGCAGACCGAGACCAGGAGGCCAGCGTGGAGGAGATCCTCAAACTCAAATCACTCCTCTGCACCAAGAGGGAGCAGATAGCCACACTGAGAACCGTCCTGAAGGCCAACAAACAGGTCAGTGTTTCCCCCTCATCACTACACTGATGGTACAAATACAGAAGTGAGTCTTGGCTAGTGTTTCTTCATCATGACTGTCTTTGTCAAGTCTGCTTTATTGTCAATTCTTCCACATGTACAGCACATACATACAGAGAATTGAAATTGCGTTACTCTCAGACCCTTGGGGCATACAGTTAACATTAAACACTGACAGCAGACGTACAAATACAGATAAATATAGTTTAAACGTATGTACATACAAACTATGAGATATACAAATGAGGACATTGTAGAGAATTTTTTTTTTTTTATTTAATTATTTATTTAAAATGACACCAGGGCCTCCAGAGTCATGTTTTCTGTTTGACTCTTTGAAGAAGCTGTCTGACTTTAGACTACCTGAGTCAAATGTGTTTTTAAAGGAGCTAAAAGATAAACCGCTGTCAAACACAGCAGATCTTCCCTGTTGTTTCTCAAATTTAAGGACAACCTTCTGCTGTTTTGTTTATGTATTATAAACATAGTCCTCAGTCCCTCCAGTTTTTCGTGATTATGAAATAATTGTACTGTTGCTATCTCGGCGGAAGCAATTTAAAATGTGTCTAAACATCTGTGACGTATGGACTTGTCTGTGGAATCAAACAATCAGTTAACGATGTCTGAGTCAGACCATCGCTGGACACGAGCAGAATCAAGTAGGCCAAAGCAAAAGTGATTATTGTTTTAGCATATGGCTGGGTGATATCATAAGTGTCAAATCGACAGAGACTTTGTTTATATCAGGCACTTTCAGTAGCCAGTACAGTTTAGGTATTAACACATTAGAGTGAATAATAAACATGGATGAATGAAAAATATAAAAAGCATCACATAGTTGATAATAATATAAAGAGGTATTAAAAGCAGATTTGTGTTTTGTGCACTTTTTGCCTTGCGAACTTTGCGCTCACCAAATTGTCTGTCTTGTCGAGTATTAATGTAAACACAATCGGTTGTCTTTTAAAGTGAACAAACTTTAGGGAAAAACAGTTTGGGATGCGTGTCAGTGCAGAGTCTTAATATTAATGAAGCAACAGCCATATATATAACATCCATATATAGCATCCATATACATAGTATAACATATATAACACATTTTTGGAAATTACCACAGCAAAATCAGTCATTTTGATCGCAAAAATTACTGGAAAAAAATCTTGAAATCCTGGAGGGACTACTTTCTCAACTGCTTGATTGCTTGTATTGTCACGAAATGTAAACTATATTATCATCCAGCTCTAATCTGCTAAATGTGACTGTCAGTGTTGGGGAAAGTTACTTTTAAAAGTAATGCATTACAATTAGGGGTGAAACGATAAATCAATTTGTGGATCAATTCTGCGTTTTTCCGAATGCATCACGATTCTCTCTTAAATTGATTCTGAGCTTAGTTTTTAACAGCAGAGGTGAATCGCAGTGCATTCGGTAAATCACAGAATCGATCCACAAATTGATTTATCGTTCCACCCCTAATTACAATATTACATTACTTAGTTATTTTTTTATGGAAAGTAATTCATTACATTAATTTTGCATTACTTCCTGCTTTACTTGCTTGTTTTTTAATAAGAAAAAACCCAAAAGTTATATATTTTTGGCAACTGTAAAGGCCCTTTCACAGCAAAAGTGAAGTTATTAAAGGGATAGTTCACTTTGAAATTAAAATTTGGTATCTATCAGCTTACCCCAAGGGCATCCAAGATGTAGGGGTCTTTTTTTCTTCAGTAGATCCAATTTTAATGTTTTTAGGTCAAACCGTTCTAGTCTGTCAGTCATATAATGGCAGGTATAGGTCACTGTCTCTATAAGAGGGAAAAAGAACATGCACAGAGAAATCCAAATTAAACAATTCCCCATCGTAACTACACATTGATGGCCTAAGACACGAAACGAGCGGTTTGTGTGAGAAAACGAACAGTATTTATATCGTTTTTTACCTCTTGTACACAACCATGTCCAAGTGATCTGAGTGCGCACACACATGCGGTGTGTGACGTGTGTGTGCGTGCGCTCTGGCTCACACTGCATTCACACGGGGCGTCGGCGTCAACGCTTGACGGAGGGCGTGTCTGAAGCGTGGTGCTGACGCAACTTTTCAAGCACCAACGGAGGCGTCAGCCAATCAGATCGCCTCATGCAAATACCCAATCCCGTTCATGCAACACCAGAGAAGTATGTGATTGGTTGTTGTAACTATGACGGCGCATCAGCACCACGCTTCAGACACGCCCTCCGTCAAGCGTTGACGCCGACGCCCCGTGTGAATGCAGCGTGAGCCAGAGCGCGTGCACACACACGTCACACACCGGATGTGTGTGCACTCAGATCACTTGGACATGGTTGTGTACAAGAGGTAAAAAACGATATAAATACTGTTCGTTTTCTCACACAAACCGCTCGTTTCGTGTCTTAGGCCATCAATGTGTAGTTACGATGGGGAATTGTTTAATTTGGATTTCTCTGTGCATGTTCTTTTTCCCTCTTATAGAGACAGTGACCTATACCTGCCATTATATGACTGACAGACTAGAACGGTTTGACCTAAAAACATTAAAATTGGATCTACTGAAGAAAAAAAGACACCTACATCTTGGATGCCCTTGGGGTAAGCTGATAGATACCAAATTTTAATTTCAAAGTGAACTATCACTTTTAGCCTCCGGCTGAAGGACGTGCCTCTGCCTATATATCACTCCCGATTTCTTTCAACTGTCAGTGAAGTACGTGTTACTTATTTGAAAAAGTAACTCAGATATTTAGTTGTAAATTTAAACATGTTACTTTACTAGTTAATTAAAAAGTAATCTGATTACGTAACTAGTATTACATATAATGCGTTACTCCAACACTGGCGACTATAAGGGTCCGTGTACTTGGCGGCCAACGGATTTTCCTTTTGAAATTAGAAAACCAAAATCGGGAATCGATCGTTCACTCTTGTTTTTTGATTAATATTGAAAGTAGAAAAAAGAAAAACAGCTCCTTTTTTGTTTGTTTAATTTTTTTTTCAAAGAAACGAAAAACAAGAATTCAGCTTAATTTTCGTTTTTCGTTCAGGGGTAGAAAATGTATAAACAGCTTGAATATTCGATTTCTTCGTGGGTGGGAATTAAACGCCCCTTTCTGCTGATTGGTCAGCCGAAGATCTTCCGCAGTTCCGCGAGACAGAAGTCCTCCGCTGCTGCAGGTGTATGGATTCTTGATGTGTTATTACATTTAATATTTTTCTCATCAAATAACCAGACAAATGAATAGCTCGATACAATCCGTTCCGGGCAGAGTGTAGACTGCGCTTTCTTCTGTGTAGATATAAATTCTATGGTTTGCATCAGCAGGGCATGTATGATATGACGGCTCATAGCCTACCCTGGTCGCCCAGTAAGTTTGTTTAATTAATTAATTACTTTTAAATATTTTAAACACCAATACAAAAAGGAAAGAATGCATTGACTTATAGGCTATAACAGGCCTATTATAACATTCAAGAACTGTGCCATTCTGATCTTACAATCGGAGAAACAGAGATAAAACACATACTCTTTTGAGTTTTATAATGTAGTCTTTTTTTTATTATTGATTATAATTGAGACCTCAAAAGGATATGAGCTTGTGTCGGCCGTGAGCTGCACGCACACTCGCACACAGGACTGCAACGCGAGATTTTCATAAATGTAACTTGCCATTTCGGTTGATTCTCACCAAAAACACACAGAATACATTAAGAACGCTTGAATACAGGCTACGCCATGAGATTAATAGGATTATTTTACGAGAGATTTGCATCCGCTTAATAAAAAATGAAAGTCACCATCTCTGCCAAGTGAGAGCAGGACATTGTGTGTGTGTGTGTGTGTGTGTGTGTGTGAGTTTCGAAAAAGGAAGGTAATAAGCCTTTAGAATAACAAGGTGAGTTACCCATTCATTACCCATAGTTCACACAGTTCCAATAAATTGTGATGGTTAAATAAACTCAGTAAACTAAACAGCAGACAAACGCGACTACAGTCAAGTGCAGACCAGTATTGAAGTGTACAGCAAATATGCAGTCATAACTTTGTTTTAGCTGAGCTTATTTAATTAATATTGAGTAGGCCTATTAATTGATGTTCACTTGGATTTTGTTCCTCAGCAGGGAAATAATACTGTCATTCATGGTCGTATGGTAAAAAAGTATATTTTTATTTGTTTACGTTCAAAATGACAACAAAATGTCATGCCTTTGAAAAATAAAGTGAACAGCAAAATGTGCTGCTTTAGTGCATCGGTCTCATTGAGCATCTTTCTGGCGCACGTGAACCAATACACAGCAAATAGCCTACTTGATGCACCTAAATTATTTGACGTTAAATGCATCATATAAATCACTTTGAAATAAATCACAGCATGTATCAAAAACGTGACTTTACAGTCTGGAAAACACGGTAGGCTATAGCAATTTTATTTTTCGCGGACCCTCTGGCACTTTGAGAACTGCTGTTCTACTCAGAAGAAAGCGTTGTCTAAACTCTGCGCCGATACTAGTTGTGTCAAGCTATTCATTAATATGGTTGTTTGATGAAAAAAGATTAAATGTAGTGTCAATAAACACATCAAGAAACCGTACACCTGCAGCAGCGGAGGACTTTTATTCTGTCTCACGGAACTGCGGAAGATCTTCGGCTGACCAATCAGCAGAAAGGGGCGTTTAATTCCCACCCACGTGTAGAAATCGAATATTCAAGCTGTTTATACTTTTTTCTACCCCTGAACAAAAAACGAAAATTAAGTTGAATTCTTGTTTTTCGTTTCTTGGAAAAAAATTAAAAAACGACAAAGGAGCTGTTTTCTCATTTTTCTACTTTCAATATTAAATAAAAGAAACGAGTGAACGCTCGATTCCCGATTTTGGTTTTCTAATTTCAAAAGGAAAATCCGTTGGCCGCCAAGTACACGGACCTATAAGGCATGAAGATATTATAAACATTAACAAGCTGCTAATTGCCCGTGTGTTTGTTGTTGTTTTCCAGACCGCTGAGGTGGCGCTGGCCAACCTGAAGAGCAAATATGAGAACGAAAAGGCCATGGTGACTGAAACCATGATGAAGCTTCGCAACGAGCTCAAAGCCCTAAAAGAGGACGCAGCCACTTTCTCCTCACTCAGGGCCATGTTTGCCACACGGTATGAGACACACACACAAACAGATTTATGAAAACGCACATTGGGGACGTTGTTTTTTTGGCCTTTTGATACTCTCCTGTATTTCCTTCTCTATTGTCATACAGTGTTTAGAGCACAGTTTGATAGATGGGGCACCTGGACCTGATTTTTGTCTGGTGCCTATAAAATTAAAAATGTAAGGACAGAAACTAATAACAATCATGTTTTCATTGTAGTGCAGTTACCAATAACATTTCAGATTTTGTCTTCAACAGCAAGTTGGGGTGCAGATATAATTTTTTTGTTATCAACAATTTTTTATTTGTTCTTACATAACATAGTATCCAAAATATAACAAAACAAAACAACAGACACATACTCAACATCTCAAGGTCCAATCAAAAGGGAGGGGGAGAGGGAAGGACAACAAGAACACAAAAGTCACTCCTTTATACAATCCCGTATATCCAACAAAAAACACTGCCAAGCATCAATGGTCGAAGGCCTGGCCCCACCGACTCGCGCCGTTGTACATTCACAAGTCACTATTTGCAGGAGGCTACGGATCCAATATGTTTTTCTACACATGTGTGGTGTAAACCAGTTCTGGATTATTGTCTTCTTCGCAGCTGTAAAACCAGCAAACAACATTCTCTTTTGCATTGAACTAATACAGAGACCTGAATCATCATTAAGAAGACACAAACTGGGTTAACAGACCAATCAATTCGCAGTAATGATGACAAACCCAGGTTTACATGTGTCCATAGACTGATGACGACAGGACATTCCCAAAACATATGCAGAAAAGTGCCTGATGATGTAGTGTTACATATATGGCAGTTCAAATTTGACTGTAGTTTCATTAGGGCGCAGATATAAATTGACGTTAACATCATCTCTCCTTTCTTACATTCAGAGACTATTAGTGCAGAACAGATTATACACAGAAGAAAAGAAAAACTAAAATCTTGGTCTTTAATTCACAGAAATCTAGGCTCTACAGCTTTTATTTCTACTTTGTATTTGCCCTTGTGAATACCAATGTTTGCCTGTAGTATCCAGACTTAACAGTTTGTAGATCATAGACGTGTCTTACTACTTTAGTATAAAGTAAAATATTTAATAAGCTTACTATGAAATATAAATTATGTATTTCTCTCTTAGAGATATATTATTATTCAGATTGTTTAGCTTCCTAAAACGTTAGTTTTAATGTAATGTGGATTGAGAAACAATCACAACTAAGCAGCTTGAATCCACTTTAAAGTCCACGTATAAGTCAATGCAAAGATTGTTTTTATTTTTAATTCTGTTCAATTTAGTCACTGAAAATTTTGCCCTCGATCAGAAAATGTGCACCTGATAAATTTAACTTTTAAAATATACAAAACTTTCTTCCAGGATCATGTTCCCGCACACATATTCTCACAAAATCTTGTGGGAATCACTGTTGAGACGGTTTGTGGCGAGTAAATGAGATTTTCTCTGTGTGAAAAGCAAACTGTGGCTGTCCCTTTTCCATGTAGGTCATAGTTTTTGACCAGATTAAGATAATTTATGTCAATAGACAAAGGTTTGGTTTGTGAGAACAGACTCCCAGTGATTGGAGCCAGTAAATCCAGTGTCTTAGGTGCAGGTATGGATCAGAGTAAATCTACAGTTAAGTCTTTCCAGACAGACTAAGCCGTGACAGCATATGGTGCCAAATCAGACCATCCTGACATGTGAACACCATCAATGACTTCTCTGTGCTTAACGTGTTTCAGGGAGGGAGGAACTGCATGAATATGTGAAATTGTTTCTCTCATCCTCCCTCAAAAGAACATTGTCAAGCTCTCTCTCCTTCTGTCTCTCCCTCTCTATATATATATATATATAGGTTGAATATGTTCTGTATATCACTTTTCCTTGTGATATACTTGATATAGATGTGATATAGAATTGCCGTGAAAATGTGCTTAATAGTCACTGTACAAAAAATCTTAATGGTCCTAAAAAATAGGCTTCTTTTCTTGTTATTATTCTTGTTTCTTTCTTTTTCTTCCGTTCCCACCAAGATTCCAGCGAGTGTTCACATTCATACATGCTGTTAATGAACAAAACGATTAAACCGTTCTTTCACTAACCCTCGTTTTAGCACACATTATTCAGTGGGAAGATCTCATCAGCTCTCAGCTGCTCTGGGGTTCCAGGGTTTGTATTGGCCTCATCCGTGGGGTATTAATATGCTAATAAGGGCAGATTGTCAGACGGGGGGATGAATTCTCTTCCCACAGTCTCAAACATCTCTAAAATCACAGCTCAAGCTATTCAGTCATATTGCACCACAAACTCACAAGAAGTTAAAACAATTATATGTGTGTGTGTTTGTGTGTGTTTTGCATAACATGATGACTATCTTGGGACTATTGAGATTGTGAGAGCTGCTGTACTTATTGAGTGTGTCTAGCCGGGTGATTTCAAAACATTTTCACCTTTTTTGTTTTGTATGGTTCATAGTTGATTTGGTTTTTCATTTTTTTTTCTCTTTCGCACTCTCGCTGTCTCTTTGTTTTGTCTCTCTATCTTCTCTGAGATGTTCTTTCCTGAAAAGTGGCTGAGGTGAATGTGTGTCGAGACGTATTTCACAATAACAGCCTCACGCCTCCTTTATCCCGCGGCTCCTCGCTCTCACGCGCACTCATACAGCCGCAGATGAGTTCTCGCGTGACCCCCGGCCTCTTTTCCCGGGAAAATCCTGACCCCTGCGTTTAGAGGCGTTTGTTCCCAGGGGCCGATCTCTAATGAAGCTGCACTGATTTCTATTGTGAGGTGCTGTGTCTTTATGTCTCAGACGCACACACATTAGTGGGCTTGCGGTTGTTTGCCAGACTGAGGCTTGTTCAAAGTTCATGCCTGTGAGAAACTGAGAAATGCTACACAAACAAGCAGATCTACCAATGATGGGTAACCATTAAGTAACATGGCATGGGTGGCTCTGATTTGCAGCAACTGTTTGAAAACATCCATCAGTTTTCAATAATGAAAAGCATTACTATTAGTTAATCACAAAAACACTATCCTTCCACCTAGTAACATAGTTATTTCATTAATCATACACTTGACTTGACAAAACTAGATCATTCGCATTATAATTCAGTTTAATTGAATTTTAGAGCCAGAACTATCCAGAAAGTACTATTCTAAATTTGACCTTTCAGATTCTCACAGCTGGTCTTCTGAGAAGGACTGATGAAGCACACCCTTGAGAAAATCACAGGTTTTATGTTTTATAATGACTGTAGGGCGGTAATTGCGTGTTTTGTAGTGATTATGGTGTATTGGGTGGTGTTTAGCGTGTGCTGACATGCATTGTGCTTTAAGGTGTAGAGATGTAAGTGCAGTTTAGGGAAGGTGTGGCTCCGTAATCGTTCTGTCTGTTCCATCATGTGAATGGTTTAATATCCTGACCATTCAACCCTTTATTAAC
Organism: Aspiorhynchus laticeps; assembly: GCA_023376895.1. NCBI lineage: Eukaryota > Metazoa > Chordata > Actinopteri > Cypriniformes > Cyprinidae > Aspiorhynchus > Aspiorhynchus laticeps. Next base: position 23,219 of record JALXFT010001461.1, on the reverse strand, counting down.
ATTAAGATCTGTTGAAATTTATTTAAAGATCCCAAAAAATGGCCTTATGAGCAAATTTTTCCTTCCTGTGGTTGTATTTCCTATTTAACCAGGAAGTAGGTGGAGTTACATGTAATGTTCCCTCTATTTTAAATGGCCAATCGAATTAAAACACTGAATTAAAAGCATCCCCAACTAAGCAAGCCAAAGGCGACAGTGGCGAGGAACCAAAACTCAATCGGTGACAGAAATGTAGAAAAAACCTTGAGAGAAACCAGGCTTCATCGGGGGGTGGGGGGCAGTTTAAGCGTGCAGAGCAACCACCCAATAAAGCATTACAATAATCTAACCTTGAGGTCATGAATGCGTGAAATAACATTTCTGCATTTGACATTTAGAGCATACGTCATAATTTAGATATATTTTTAAGATGGAAAAATGCAGTTTTACAAATGCTAGAAACATGGTTTTCAATGGAAATATTGCTATCAAATACCACACCTAGGTTCCTAACTGATGACGAAGATTTGACCAAGCAGCCATCAAGTGTTATACAGAGTTTTAGGTTATTACATGCAGAAGTTTTTGGTCCAATAATTATAACCTCTGCTTTTCTAAATTTAGCAGTAGAAATTTACTAGTAACTCAGTTTTTTTTTTTGTATCAACTATGCATTCTGTTAGTTTTGCGAATTGGTATGTTTTATCAGGCCACTGAGAAATATAGAGCTGAGAATCATCAGCATAACAGTGAAAGCTAACTCCATGTTTCCTGATGATATTTCCCAAGGGTAACATGTAAAGCATGAAGAGCAGCAGTCTTAGTACTGAGCCTTGTGGTACTCCATACTGTACTTGTGATCGATATAAATCGTCATTCACTGCTAAGGATTGAAGACGGCCGGATAAGTTAGATTTGAACCATGCAAATGCAATTCCACTAATACCAACATAATCTACTCAAAAGAATGATGTGGTCGATAGTATCCAATGCAGTGTTAAAATCCAGTAGCACTAATAGAGAAATACACAATACCACGATCGGATGATAAGAGCAGGTCATTTGTAACTCTGATGAGAGCAGTCTCAGTAGTAGGATAAGGTCTAAATCCTGCCTGGAAATCCTCACTGATTTCTCTTTAAGGAACATTGCTGAGCGGACACTCCCTTTTCTTGTGTTTTTGACAGAAAAGGGAGATTTGCGATCGGTCTGTTATTAACTAATTCTCTAGGATCGAGTTGTTTTTTTAAATGAGGCTTAACAGCCAGTTTGAAGGTTTTGGGAACACATCCTAATGACATTTAGAAATGAATAATATTCAGAAGAGGATCTATGACTTCCGGAAGCACCTCTTTTAGTAGCTTAGTTAGAATAGGATTTAACATGCATGTTGTAGGTTCTGATGATTTGACAAGTTTATACAATTCTTCCTCTCCTATAGCTGAGAATGAGTGGAATTGTTCCTCAGGTGATCTAAAGTGGACTGTCTGATGCAGTACTGTAGCTGAAGGCTGCATGGTTAGAATTTTATCTCTATTAGTATCGATCTTGGAAGTAAAGAAGTTCATAAAGTCATTACTGCTGTGCTGTTGGGGAATGTCTGTCTGTTGATGTTTTACTTTTCTGTTAAATTGAATAAATGCCTGGGGTTGTTTGTTTTCTTCTAAAAGAGATTAAAAGTACGCAGATTTAGAGTTTTTCTATAAGTAGAAGTACTTTCCCTCCATGCAATACGAAATACCTCTAGTTTTGTTTTCTTCCAGCTGTGCTTCATTCTCCGGGCTGCTCTCTTTAAGGCACAAGTGTGCTAGTTATACCACAGTGTCGGACTGTGTTCCTTAATCTTCTTTAAGCATAAAGGAGCAACCATATCTAAAATGCTAGAAAAGTTTGTTTCTGAGAGTTTATATTTACAACATCAAGTTTTCCTGATCTATTGGATTTGCTGAGGAATTGAGACAAGTCAGGAAGATTACAGAGACACAGAGCAGCAGCGTTTGTTTTTGCTGTGATAGCTGCAAAACTACACCGAATGCTGTGGGTTTGAGTTAAAAGCAGGAATAAAACAAGAACATTGTGGTTTTTTGTTTGTTTGATTTTTGCCTTCAAACCAGACTTACGATTTCAGCTGGCAAAGTTTAAATCCTGTCTTGCTATTGTGCTTTAACAACACGTCCTGTAATCTTTAAGAATTAGGTCAGTAGGTAAAGAGGAGGCACCTTTAGTGGCTGTTCGAACACATTTGCTATTTACATTACGAAAGCAGTCTGGTCAAATGTGTTTAACTTTTCAGACCCCTTTCACACCTTATTTAGTGTTGTCCACTTGTTATCTGATCGACAAAAATGCTTCTTAATACCAGGTGTAAACAGGGCCGTATGGACAATGTTACCAAAAAGGAATGTATTTTTTTGTAGTACTAATATATCAACCATCTCTCTGTCTCTCAGCTGTGATGAGTACGTGACTCAGTTGGATGCGATGCAGAGGCAGCTGGCTGCTGCGGAGGATGAGAAGAAGACGCTGAACTCCCTCCTCCGTATGGCCATCCAGCAGAAGCTGGCGCTCACTCAGCGCCTGGAGGACTTGGAGTTCGACCACGACCAGACCCGGCGCGGCGGAGCCAACGGTCGCTCCAAGACCGCCGCCTCTCGCGGGAAACCCACCCACTCCCACGTAAGTCACCCTGCCGCCACTGCCACCTGCGGGGGTCGAGGCGAGCCCAACGGCCTCCTGGGAACGCCGGTGGTGTTCTGCAGCGAGAAGTACAAGATCTACTGCGACTGAAGCTGCGCGGGCCTCGTCAGCCGTTGTAAAAAGCTCCACTCACGCGCTCTCTTGCTTGCTGTGTGCTAACCCATATGATGTGTCCGTGTGTTTAGGGCTAAATATGGTCAAGCCTGCTAGCATCCTCGTAACCAGGTGCATGTTGTAGTGCTAGCTAAGGGCAAAATGGTATAACGTTTAGTCTTATAGGTGAAGTGTTTCTGCTAGCGGCACCAAACCCAATTGCACAATTTTACAGCTCAAGGCAGCGTTTCTAGATTAGACGTGATAGAGAGAGCTAGCCATAGGATTGTTGAATTGTGGTCACAAGTCAATAGCCATTCGCCCTTTTCCTCTGTCCATTTCTCTCCTGCCTCTGAAATCAGCAGCCCGTCCAATCAGGTAACTCGTGTTTACATGCCCGAGCAAACTAAATATGCAAACATCCTCCCTGTCTTGTTGACGTGCAGGAAAACTCAGAGGTGTGCCATTTTTTGTTTTGTTTTTTGCGAGAAAACAGAAATAATATCAAAAATGAAAATCGACGGGTTGGAGAGTGTGTGTGTTTTTAACGATGTCACTCGTGAGGCAGGCGGGAACGACGTGTGTTCATAAATCAGTATGCGCCATGAAGCCAGTGGGCTTCTGGCTTGCTTTTTCATTTGATGTCTGGCTGCAGAACTGAGAGCTTTAATATGTCTTAGACTCGATTACGTTTACTTGAGCACACACGGCTTTACACGGTGAAGTCATAGTGAAGGGCTTGCCACATGCTGTCAATATATGTCCATTGCAGATGAAACATTAGAGAGGCCTTATCTGTCGTTTCTGTGCTCTAAATAGCATGGCCGTCTCATTTCAAGACGAGAATGACAAACCGATGTCTCTTTTTGGCAAACAAAAGAGTCAGAGTTTCAGGCTTTCATTCTCTGGCTTGCTTAAAACATCCTGAATCAGCTTTTCATGATAAGATCATATATTCCTAGTTACACTCGACCTTTGTATTAGTAATCCATATATGATATGATATGATCTCTCATCTCCATATAGACCACATTCACCGTTTTGTGTTTGCATCACGTGAAAGATTGACACAACTGAAGCGGTCGCTGCCGAGCTAGGGTTTTTAGACAAACTGAAATAAAAGTATTTGCAAGCTAAAATCGATTAATACATGAATTGCTGCAAATGGGCTAATGAATGGCTTCTCTGAATCGCTGTATTTGTAAAGGAACTTCAAAATGATAGCAGTGTTAATGATTACATGCGTCTTTCACATTCTGTATCATTCTCTAGTCCATTTAATCTAGCAAGGTCTGTTCCCATATGATCTAGTGGTTTGGATTCCTGGTTGTTACCAGGCCGCCCGGGTTCGAATCCCGGTATGGGAAGGGTATTCCTCTGGCACTGCCCGCACTCATCAGATTATTGACGTTAATTTGGGAATTTAATTGACCTGTCACGGAAAAAGACGAATGTTTCTTTGGTTGACATGTCTAACAATCCCAAAAAAATTGGTTGGTGTGACATTTTGTCCAAATTTTAAAATAACCAGTTCAATGGCTCTCTTCAGTTACCAATGAAAAATGAGCAGTCAGGTTACCAGTTGGTCTGCGTTTCGCCAAAAGTAGTTAAATGTTTCACCATTGACCGGTCAAAAACTTTGTACAACTCATTAACATTCACTGCTTAGTTTGCTTGACCTGGTGAGGTTGAGGTTTTTAGTTCTTGAGAACCTCTGGCTTCCTGCATCCTGTACTTCTTCTCTTCCACACTCACTAACACAACACATCACATGGGCTGAGTTTGGCTTCTGCTGACTAACCCGGGTTTTCCATTGAGTTCTGCTGGAACGCCGCTTGAGCAGATGCAGCCGCTGCGTAACGTTAACGGCTTTTATTTCTTTGTTCTGATTTGCAGTAATGTTCAGCCTGAGCTGGAACTCAACATTGCACCGCTGCCTACAAACCCAGTAAACGGTCTTGGACCTGAGATGCATTTGGGTTGTTTTTACACACATGGGAAGCCAGAGGTCACAAAGTCCTGAAAACTTTAATGCTTAAAATATAACTACAAAAAAAGAACATGGGCTAATATTCTTTTCATCGATGTTTTGAGATTTTGTAACCTTTGATCTTTTAATATAAGGTTATATTGCTTTGTATTATATAAGTCTATAGTTGAGGTGTTCTGGTTTATGAGTCTGTTCACGTATTTTACACTATTTCAAGAGTATTCGATTTCATTATGTACGTCCTCTGTAAGCAGAGCTCAACGTCACGTAATCATAACTCACATGATCCATATTCTCCAGTTCTGTCATCTTTATGAAATGAATCCATGATGTGTTTTACTGAAATGTTACGTTTTTCACATTGACACATTTTACGGCCACATTTTAATGCTGGGCTTTCGTCTATTTATTACTGTTATTTTGTCTATATAGGAATATTTCAAAGTGAACAAATAAAAAAAAATGTGGCTTAATCTAATCAGAAGGCTTTGGTTAAACAAAACCAGCAAATCGATAAAAAAAAATCTGAATGGATTTTTTCGTAACACTTCACAATAAGGTTCAAATAACAAACAATGCAGCATTTATTAATCTAGTATCATTATATAGGAATACGTTTTATAACGTTGTATAAATTAACATTAGGTTAATGTATTATGATCAAACGTGAATTAACAATAAACGAGAATATTCATATATTAACAATAACCTGGATGAATTAAGAACTGTACCTTATTGTAAAGGACATTGCACACTGAGTCCGAAATTTTCGCGTGCGTTTTTCCGTATTTCTCATCCTTTCCTATCAAAATGCATGCTACGGATGCGAAAATGCAGAAAATCGAACATGATCCAAAAAAAAATTATGACGGACGAAAGTTTCGGAGGCAGTGTGTAAACGTGATTGACACAACGTGAGGTCGTATTTATTTTTTAACGTGCGAAATTTTCAAACTCTGTGTGCAATAACCTTTAGTGTTCGCAATTTCGTTTCAAGCACCTTCGCTCAAGCTTTACGTGGATCACTGACCTTCTGCATTCTGTACAAGAGGAAATGAATTAATTCCAAATTGGAATGCTGTAATTCTCTCTGTCTACGCTGCAGGAGTCTCAGAAGCAGCTGGAGCAGGCTCATGGAGCGCTCTCTGAGCAGCACGAGAAGGTCAGCCGTCTCACGGAGAACCTCAACGCCGTCCGCAAACTCCAGGCCAGCAAAGAGCGCCAGTCCGCTCTGGACAACGAGAAAGATCGCGACAGCCACGAGGACAGTGAATACTACGAGGTGGACATCAACGGCCCCGAGATCCTGGAGTGCAAGTACAAGGTATAGAAATATGACACAAGACATAAAGAAAAAAATCTAAATCTAAAATGGTCAACCAGTCGATAAATATATTTTCATTCAACACCAAAAATATATCATTACAAATAGACTATTTAGTGTACTATATGTATTTTGTTCTTATTTTGAGCACTAGGCTGAAAGAAAAGAGCACGTTGAACTTTGATTGGAGAGTTGTTAGCCTAAAATATTCCACAAACATTCACACTTTTGCCTTTTATATGAAGTGCACAGTTTATCTCTATCAATATTCTTTTGTTTTTGCATTATTGACATTTGGATAAGACACCAGACAAACAGATTTCTGCAACAGCTCTGAACTCAAATCACAAAAACATAAGATTCTGTATTTCTCAAAACAAATCAGATGTCCAGGGAAATGCAAACACTGAACTTTATTTAACAGTAATCCATTAAATAATACAAATACACTTTATGGACTTAATCTCACTGTTTGATCTTCAGTGATTAAATTCCACCATGAAAATCAAATTTCTTTCTTTCTTTCTGGAAAAAATGGTGGCTTGCGTATCTGTTTCCATGAATTGTATTCCTTCAGAGCAGTGAATATTGGTTTTGTTGATGTTTACTGTTAAATATCTTCACATCAAACTCTATTGGAATCATTAGCTTTCATTTAATTTAGGTTCCTCCCTTAAAAGGTTCCTTCCACTTTAGTGCATTTAAATGTACTTCAGTATATCTTTAGTTGGACTTCAGCACTACTTCTGCACAATTAAAGAGCATTAAGTACAAAATTAGCAGACTTTAAGTATACTAAAAGTACAATTGCAGGGTATTTTTATTAAGTACATAAATATGTAAATGTATTTGTAGTATACTTAGCACATTACACGGTGTATTTTTCACTAGGGGTTACATGCTGATTTGTTTGATGCCACAGGTCGCTGTGTCTGAGGCGGGTCAACTGAAGGAGGAGCTCAAAACGTTAAAGGCAGAACATTCAGCCTGTCAGTCTCAGTATAAGGAGGAGCGGGCGCAGCTGGAGAGCCAGGTTGCATCTTTAGGCGCGCAGGTCACTTCTCTGGAGCGCAGCAGCAGAGCCGACCGCGAGCAGCTGGGCCGGCTGGAGAAAGAGCTCCGTCAAACCAGCGAAGTGGCAGGCGAATCCCAGGGCAGCCTTAACATCGCACAAGACGAGCTGGCCACCTTCAGCGAGGAGCTAGCCAACCTCTACCATCACGTATGCATGTGCAACAACGAAACGCCGAACCGCATCATGCTCGACTACTACCGCGAAGGTAAAGCTGGCGTTAATGGCGCGCAGACCAGCCCTGACGGTCGCGGACGCCGCTCTCCCATCTTGCTGACCCGCGGCCTCTTCCCCAGCGACGGAGCTTCGTCTCCGGTCTCCTCCGTCCCATCCCCGGTGGCTGATCCCCGCAAAGAGCCCATGAACATCTATAACCTGGTGGCTATCATCCGTGACCAGATCAGACACCTGCAGCTAGCGGTGGACCGCACCACCGAGCTCTCGCGCCAGCGCATGGCTTCCCTGGAGCTGGGTCTCGGGGCAGACCGAGACCAGGAGGCCAGCGTGGAGGAGATCCTCAAACTCAAATCACTCCTCTGCACCAAGAGGGAGCAGATAGCCACACTGAGAACCGTCCTGAAGGCCAACAAACAGGTCAGTGTTTCCCCCTCATCACTACACTGATGGTACAAATACAGAAGTGAGTCTTGGCTAGTGTTTCTTCATCATGACTGTCTTTGTCAAGTCTGCTTTATTGTCAATTCTTCCACATGTACAGCACATACATACAGAGAATTGAAATTGCGTTACTCTCAGACCCTTGGGGCATACAGTTAACATTAAACACTGACAGCAGACGTACAAATACAGATAAATATAGTTTAAACGTATGTACATACAAACTATGAGATATACAAATGAGGACATTGTAGAGAATTTTTTTTTTTTTATTTAATTATTTATTTAAAATGACACCAGGGCCTCCAGAGTCATGTTTTCTGTTTGACTCTTTGAAGAAGCTGTCTGACTTTAGACTACCTGAGTCAAATGTGTTTTTAAAGGAGCTAAAAGATAAACCGCTGTCAAACACAGCAGATCTTCCCTGTTGTTTCTCAAATTTAAGGACAACCTTCTGCTGTTTTGTTTATGTATTATAAACATAGTCCTCAGTCCCTCCAGTTTTTCGTGATTATGAAATAATTGTACTGTTGCTATCTCGGCGGAAGCAATTTAAAATGTGTCTAAACATCTGTGACGTATGGACTTGTCTGTGGAATCAAACAATCAGTTAACGATGTCTGAGTCAGACCATCGCTGGACACGAGCAGAATCAAGTAGGCCAAAGCAAAAGTGATTATTGTTTTAGCATATGGCTGGGTGATATCATAAGTGTCAAATCGACAGAGACTTTGTTTATATCAGGCACTTTCAGTAGCCAGTACAGTTTAGGTATTAACACATTAGAGTGAATAATAAACATGGATGAATGAAAAATATAAAAAGCATCACATAGTTGATAATAATATAAAGAGGTATTAAAAGCAGATTTGTGTTTTGTGCACTTTTTGCCTTGCGAACTTTGCGCTCACCAAATTGTCTGTCTTGTCGAGTATTAATGTAAACACAATCGGTTGTCTTTTAAAGTGAACAAACTTTAGGGAAAAACAGTTTGGGATGCGTGTCAGTGCAGAGTCTTAATATTAATGAAGCAACAGCCATATATATAACATCCATATATAGCATCCATATACATAGTATAACATATATAACACATTTTTGGAAATTACCACAGCAAAATCAGTCATTTTGATCGCAAAAATTACTGGAAAAAAATCTTGAAATCCTGGAGGGACTACTTTCTCAACTGCTTGATTGCTTGTATTGTCACGAAATGTAAACTATATTATCATCCAGCTCTAATCTGCTAAATGTGACTGTCAGTGTTGGGGAAAGTTACTTTTAAAAGTAATGCATTACAATTAGGGGTGAAACGATAAATCAATTTGTGGATCAATTCTGCGTTTTTCCGAATGCATCACGATTCTCTCTTAAATTGATTCTGAGCTTAGTTTTTAACAGCAGAGGTGAATCGCAGTGCATTCGGTAAATCACAGAATCGATCCACAAATTGATTTATCGTTCCACCCCTAATTACAATATTACATTACTTAGTTATTTTTTTATGGAAAGTAATTCATTACATTAATTTTGCATTACTTCCTGCTTTACTTGCTTGTTTTTTAATAAGAAAAAACCCAAAAGTTATATATTTTTGGCAACTGTAAAGGCCCTTTCACAGCAAAAGTGAAGTTATTAAAGGGATAGTTCACTTTGAAATTAAAATTTGGTATCTATCAGCTTACCCCAAGGGCATCCAAGATGTAGGGGTCTTTTTTTCTTCAGTAGATCCAATTTTAATGTTTTTAGGTCAAACCGTTCTAGTCTGTCAGTCATATAATGGCAGGTATAGGTCACTGTCTCTATAAGAGGGAAAAAGAACATGCACAGAGAAATCCAAATTAAACAATTCCCCATCGTAACTACACATTGATGGCCTAAGACACGAAACGAGCGGTTTGTGTGAGAAAACGAACAGTATTTATATCGTTTTTTACCTCTTGTACACAACCATGTCCAAGTGATCTGAGTGCGCTCACACTGCATTCACACGGGGCGTCGGCGTCAACGCTTGACGGAGGGCGTGTCTGAAGCGTGGTGCTGACGCAACTTTTCAAGCACCAACGGAGGCGTCAGCCAATCAGATCGCCTCATGCAAATACCCAATCCCGTTCATGCAACACCAGAGAAGTATGTGATTGGTTGTTGTAACTATGACGGCGCATCAGCACCACGCTTCAGACACGCCCTCCGTCAAGCGTTGACGCCGACGCCCCGTGTGAATGCAGCGTGAGCCAGAGCGCGTGCACACACACGTCACACACCGGATGTGTGTGCACTCAGATCACTTGGACATGGTTGTGTACAAGAGGTAAAAAACGATATAAATACTGTTCGTTTTCTCACACAAACCGCTCGTTTCGTGTCTTAGGCCATCAATGTGTAGTTACGATGGGGAATTGTTTAATTTGGATTTCTCTGTGCATGTTCTTTTTCCCTCTTATAGAGACAGTGACCTATACCTGCCATTATATGACTGACAGACTAGAACGGTTTGACCTAAAAACATTAAAATTGGATCTACTGAAGAAAAAAAGACACCTACATCTTGGATGCCCTTGGGGTAAGCTGATAGATACCAAATTTTAATTTCAAAGTGAACTATCACTTTTAGCCTCCGGCTGAAGGACGTGCCTCTGCCTATATATCACTCCCGATTTCTTTCAACTGTCAGTGAAGTACGTGTTACTTATTTGAAAAAGTAACTCAGATATTTAGTTGTAAATTTAAACATGTTACTTTACTAGTTAATTAAAAAGTAATCTGATTACGTAACTAGTATTACATATAATGCGTTACTCCAACACTGGCGACTATAAGGGTCCGTGTACTTGGCGGCCAACGGATTTTCCTTTTGAAATTAGAAAACCAAAATCGGGAATCGATCGTTCACTCTTGTTTTTTGATTAATATTGAAAGTAGAAAAAAGAAAAACAGCTCCTTTTTTGTTTGTTTAATTTTTTTTTCAAAGAAACGAAAAACAAGAATTCAGCTTAATTTTCGTTTTTCGTTCAGGGGTAGAAAATGTATAAACAGCTTGAATATTCGATTTCTTCGTGGGTGGGAATTAAACGCCCCTTTCTGCTGATTGGTCAGCCGAAGATCTTCCGCAGTTCCGCGAGACAGAAGTCCTCCGCTGCTGCAGGTGTATGGATTCTTGATGTGTTATTACATTTAATATTTTTCTCATCAAATAACCAGACAAATGAATAGCTCGATACAATCCGTTCCGGGCAGAGTGTAGACTGCGCTTTCTTCTGTGTAGATATAAATTCTATGGTTTGCATCAGCAGGGCATGTATGATATGACGGCTCATAGCCTACCCTGGTCGCCCAGTAAGTTTGTTTAATTAATTAATTACTTTTAAATATTTTAAACACCAATACAAAAAGGAAAGAATGCATTGACTTATAGGCTATAACAGGCCTATTATAACATTCAAGAACTGTGCCATTCTGATCTTACAATCGGAGAAACAGAGATAAAACACATACTCTTTTGAGTTTTATAATGTAGTCTTTTTTTTATTATTGATTATAATTGAGACCTCAAAAGGATATGAGCTTGTGTCGGCCGTGAGCTGCACGCACACTCGCACACAGGACTGCAACGCGAGATTTTCATAAATGTAACTTGCCATTTCGGTTGATTCTCACCAAAAACACACAGAATACATTAAGAACGCTTGAATACAGGCTACGCCATGAGATTAATAGGATTATTTTACGAGAGATTTGCATCCGCTTAATAAAAAATGAAAGTCACCATCTCTGCCAAGTGAGAGCAGGACATTGTGTGTGTGTGTGTGTGTGTGTGTGTGTGAGTTTCGAAAAAGGAAGGTAATAAGCCTTTAGAATAACAAGGTGAGTTACCCATTCATTACCCATAGTTCACACAGTTCCAATAAATTGTGATGGTTAAATAAACTCAGTAAACTAAACAGCAGACAAACGCGACTACAGTCAAGTGCAGACCAGTATTGAAGTGTACAGCAAATATGCAGTCATAACTTTGTTTTAGCTGAGCTTATTTAATTAATATTGAGTAGGCCTATTAATTGATGTTCACTTGGATTTTGTTCCTCAGCAGGGAAATAATACTGTCATTCATGGTCGTATGGTAAAAAAGTATATTTTTATTTGTTTACGTTCAAAATGACAACAAAATGTCATGCCTTTGAAAAATAAAGTGAACAGCAAAATGTGCTGCTTTAGTGCATCGGTCTCATTGAGCATCTTTCTGGCGCACGTGAACCAATACACAGCAAATAGCCTACTTGATGCACCTAAATTATTTGACGTTAAATGCATCATATAAATCACTTTGAAATAAATCACAGCATGTATCAAAAACGTGACTTTACAGTCTGGAAAACACGGTAGGCTATAGCAATTTTATTTTTCGCGGACCCTCTGGCACTTTGAGAACTGCTGTTCTACTCAGAAGAAAGCGTTGTCTAAACTCTGCGCCGATACTAGTTGTGTCAAGCTATTCATTAATATGGTTGTTTGATGAAAAAAGATTAAATGTAGTGTCAATAAACACATCAAGAAACCGTACACCTGCAGCAGCGGAGGACTTTTATTCTGTCTCACGGAACTGCGGAAGATCTTCGGCTGACCAATCAGCAGAAAGGGGCGTTTAATTCCCACCCACGTGTAGAAATCGAATATTCAAGCTGTTTATACTTTTTTCTACCCCTGAACAAAAAACGAAAATTAAGTTGAATTCTTGTTTTTCGTTTCTTGGAAAAAAATTAAAAAACGACAAAGGAGCTGTTTTCTCATTTTTCTACTTTCAATATTAAATAAAAGAAACGAGTGAACGCTCGATTCCCGATTTTGGTTTTCTAATTTCAAAAGGAAAATCCGTTGGCCGCCAAGTACACGGACCTATAAGGCATGAAGATATTATAAACATTAACAAGCTGCTAATTGCCCGTGTGTTTGTTGTTGTTTTCCAGACCGCTGAGGTGGCGCTGGCCAACCTGAAGAGCAAATATGAGAACGAAAAGGCCATGGTGACTGAAACCATGATGAAGCTTCGCAACGAGCTCAAAGCCCTAAAAGAGGACGCAGCCACTTTCTCCTCACTCAGGGCCATGTTTGCCACACGGTATGAGACACACACACAAACAGATTTATGAAAACGCACATTGGGGACGTTGTTTTTTTGGCCTTTTGATACTCTCCTGTATTTCCTTCTCTATTGTCATACAGTGTTTAGAGCACAGTTTGATAGATGGGGCACCTGGACCTGATTTTTGTCTGGTGCCTATAAAATTAAAAATGTAAGGACAGAAACTAATAACAATCATGTTTTCATTGTAGTGCAGTTACCAATAACATTTCAGATTTTGTCTTCAACAGCAAGTTGGGGTGCAGATATAATTTTTTTGTTATCAACAATTTTTTATTTGTTCTTACATAACATAGTATCCAAAATATAACAAAACAAAACAACAGACACATACTCAACATCTCAAGGTCCAATCAAAAGGGAGGGGGAGAGGGAAGGACAACAAGAACACAAAAGTCACTCCTTTATACAATCCCGTATATCCAACAAAAAACACTGCCAAGCATCAATGGTCGAAGGCCTGGCCCCACCGACTCGCGCCGTTGTACATTCACAAGTCACTATTTGCAGGAGGCTACGGATCCAATATGTTTTTCTACACATGTGTGGTGTAAACCAGTTCTGGATTATTGTCTTCTTCGCAGCTGTAAAACCAGCAAACAACATTCTCTTTTGCATTGAACTAATACAGAGACCTGAATCATCATTAAGAAGACACAAACTGGGTTAACAGACCAATCAATTCGCAGTAATGATGACAAACCCAGGTTTACATGTGTCCATAGACTGATGACGACAGGACATTCCCAAAACATATGCAGAAAAGTGCCTGATGATGTAGTGTTACATATATGGCAGTTCAAATTTGACTGTAGTTTCATTAGGGCGCAGATATAAATTGACGTTAACATCATCTCTCCTTTCTTACATTCAGAGACTATTAGTGCAGAACAGATTATACACAGAAGAAAAGAAAAACTAAAATCTTGGTCTTTAATTCACAGAAATCTAGGCTCTACAGCTTTTATTTCTACTTTGTATTTGCCCTTGTGAATACCAATGTTTGCCTGTAGTATCCAGACTTAACAGTTTGTAGATCATAGACGTGTCTTACTACTTTAGTATAAAGTAAAATATTTAATAAGCTTACTATGAAATATAAATTATGTATTTCTCTCTTAGAGATATATTATTATTCAGATTGTTTAGCTTCCTAAAACGTTAGTTTTAATGTAATGTGGATTGAGAAACAATCACAACTAAGCAGCTTGAATCCACTTTAAAGTCCACGTATAAGTCAATGCAAAGATTGTTTTTATTTTTAATTCTGTTCAATTTAGTCACTGAAAATTTTGCCCTCGATCAGAAAATGTGCACCTGATAAATTTAACTTTTAAAATATACAAAACTTTCTTCCAGGATCATGTTCCCGCACACATATTCTCACAAAATCTTGTGGGAATCACTGTTGAGACGGTTTGTGGCGAGTAAATGAGATTTTCTCTGTGTGAAAAGCAAACTGTGGCTGTCCCTTTTCCATGTAGGTCATAGTTTTTGACCAGATTAAGATAATTTATGTCAATAGACAAAGGTTTGGTTTGTGAGAACAGACTCCCAGTGATTGGAGCCAGTAAATCCAGTGTCTTAGGTGCAGGTATGGATCAGAGTAAATCTACAGTTAAGTCTTTCCAGACAGACTAAGCCGTGACAGCATATGGTGCCAAATCAGACCATCCTGACATGTGAACACCATCAATGACTTCTCTGTGCTTAACGTGTTTCAGGGAGGGAGGAACTGCATGAATATGTGAAATTGTTTCTCTCATCCTCCCTCAAAAGAACATTGTCAAGCTCTCTCTCCTTCTGTCTCTCCCTCTCTATATATATATATATATAGGTTGAATATGTTCTGTATATCACTTTTCCTTGTGATATACTTGATATAGATGTGATATAGAATTGCCGTGAAAATGTGCTTAATAGTCACTGTACAAAAAATCTTAATGGTCCTAAAAAATAGGCTTCTTTTCTTGTTATTATTCTTGTTTCTTTCTTTTTCTTCCGTTCCCACCAAGATTCCAGCGAGTGTTCACATTCATACATGCTGTTAATGAACAAAACGATTAAACCGTTCTTTCACTAACCCTCGTTTTAGCACACATTATTCAGTGGGAAGATCTCATCAGCTCTCAGCTGCTCTGGGGTTCCAGGGTTTGTATTGGCCTCATCCGTGGGGTATTAATATGCTAATAAGGGCAGATTGTCAGACGGGGGGATGAATTCTCTTCCCACAGTCTCAAACATCTCTAAAATCACAGCTCAAGCTATTCAGTCATATTGCACCACAAACTCACAAGAAGTTAAAACAATTATATGTGTGTGTGTTTGTGTGTGTTTTGCATAACATGATGACTATCTTGGGACTATTGAGATTGTGAGAGCTGCTGTACTTATTGAGTGTGTCTAGCCGGGTGATTTCAAAACATTTTCACCTTTTTTGTTTTGTATGGTTCATAGTTGATTTGGTTTTTCATTTTTTTTTCTCTTTCGCACTCTCGCTGTCTCTTTGTTTTGTCTCTCTATCTTCTCTGAGATGTTCTTTCCTGAAAAGTGGCTGAGGTGAATGTGTGTCGAGACGTATTTCACAATAACAGCCTCACGCCTCCTTTATCCCGCGGCTCCTCGCTCTCACGCGCACTCATACAGCCGCAGATGAGTTCTCGCGTGACCCCCGGCCTCTTTTCCCGGGAAAATCCTGACCCCTGCGTTTAGAGGCGTTTGTTCCCAGGGGCCGATCTCTAATGAAGCTGCACTGATTTCTATTGTGAGGTGCTGTGTCTTTATGTCTCAGACGCACACACATTAGTGGGCTTGCGGTTGTTTGCCAGACTGAGGCTTGTTCAAAGTTCATGCCTGTGAGAAACTGAGAAATGCTACACAAACAAGCAGATCTACCAATGATGGGTAACCATTAAGTAACATGGCATGGGTGGCTCTGATTTGCAGCAACTGTTTGAAAACATCCATCAGTTTTCAATAATGAAAAGCATTACTATTAGTTAATCACAAAAACACTATCCTTCCACCTAGTAACATAGTTATTTCATTAATCATACACTTGACTTGACAAAACTAGATCATTCGCATTATAATTCAGTTTAATTGAATTTTAGAGCCAGAACTATCCAGAAAGTACTATTCTAAATTTGACCTTTCAGATTCTCACAGCTGGTCTTCTGAGAAGGACTGATGAAGCACACCCTTGAGAAAATCACAGGTTTTATGTTTTATAATGACTGTAGGGCGGTAATTGCGTGTTTTGTAGTGATTATGGTGTATTGGGTGGTGTTTAGCGTGTGCTGACATGCATTGTGCTTTAAGGTGTAGAGATGTAAGTGCAGTTTAGGGAAGGTGTGGCTCCGTAATCGTTCTGTCTGTTCCATCATGTGAATGGTTTAATATCCTGACCATTCAACCCTTTATTAACATTAAGATCTGTTGAAATTTATTTAAAGATCCCAAAAAATGGCCTTATGAGCAAATTTTTCCTTCCTGTGGTTGTATTTCCTATTTAACCAGGAAGTAGGTGGAGTTACATGTAATGTTCCCTCTATTTTAAATGGCCAATCGAATTAAAACACTGAATTAAAAGCATCCCCAACTAAGCAAGCCAAAGGCGACAGTGGCGAGGAACCAAAACTCAATCGGTGACAGAAATGTAGAAAAAACCTTGAGAGAAACCAGGCTTCATCGGGGGGTGGGGGGCAGTTTAAGCGTGCAGAGCAACCACCCAATAAAGCATTACAATAATCTAACCTTGAGGTCATGAATGCGTGAAATAACATTTCTGCATTTGACATTTAGAGCATACGTCATAATTTAGATATATTTTTAAGATGGAAAAATGCAGTTTTACAAATGCTAGAAACATGGTTTTCAATGGAAATATTGCTATCAAATACCACACCTAGGTTCCTAACTGATGACGAAGATTTGACCAAGCAGCCATCAAGTGTTATACAGAGTTTTAGGTTATTACATGCAGAAGTTTTTGGTCCAATAATTATAACCTCTGCTTTTCTAAATTTAGCAGTAGAAATTTACTAGTAACTCAGTTTTTTTTTTTGTATCAACTATGCATTCTGTTAGTTTTGCGAATTGGTATGTTTTATCAGGCCACTGAGAAATATAGAGCTGAGAATCATCAGCATAACAGTGAAAGCTAACTCCATGTTTCCTGATGATATTTCCCAAGGGTAACATGTAAAGCATGAAGAGCAGCAGTCTTAGTACTGAGCCTTGTGGTACTCCATACTGTACTTGTGATCGATATAAATCGTCATTCACTGCTAAGGATTGAAGACGGCCGGATAAGTTAGATTTGAACCATGCAAATGCAATTCCACTAATACCAACATAATCTACTCAAAAGAATGATGTGGTCGATAGTATCCAATGCAGTGTTAAAATCCAGTAGCACTAATAGAGAAATACACAATACCACGATCGGATGATAAGAGCAGGTCATTTGTAACTCTGATGAGAGCAGTCTCAGTAGTAGGATAAGGTCTAAATCCTGCCTGGAAATCCTCACTGATTTCTCTTTAAGGAACATTGCTGAGCGGACACTCCCTTTTCTTGTGTTTTTGACAGAAAAGGGAGATTTGCGATCGGTCTGTTATTAACTAATTCTCTAGGATCGAGTTGTTTTTTTAAATGAGGCTTAACAGCCAGTTTGAAGGTTTTGGGAACACATCCTAATGACATTTAGAAATGAATAATATTCAGAAGAGGATCTATGACTTCCGGAAGCACCTCTTTTAGTAGCTTAGTTAGAATAGGATTTAACATGCATGTTGTAGGTTCTGATGATTTGACAAGTTTATACAATTCTTCCTCTCCTATAGCTGAGAATGAGTGGAATTGTTCCTCAGGTGATCTAAAGTGGACTGTCTGATGCAGTACTGTAGCTGAAGGCTGCATGGTTAGAATTTTATCTCTATTAGTATCGATCTTGGAAGTAAAGAAGTTCATAAAGTCATTACTGCTGTGCTGTTGGGGAATGTCTGTCTGTTGATGTTTTACTTTTCTGTTAAATTGAATAAATGCCTGGGGTTGTTTGTTTTCTTCTAAAAGAGATTAAAAGTACGCAGATTTAGAGTTTTTCTATAAGTAGAAGTACTTTCCCTCCATGCAATACGAAATACCTCTAGTTTTGTTTTCTTCCAGCTGTGCTTCATTCTCCGGGCTGCTCTCTTTAAGGCACAAGTGTGCTAGTTATACCACAGTGTCGGACTGTGTTCCTTAATCTTCTTTAAGCATAAAGGAGCAACCATATCTAAAATGCTAGAAAAGTTTGTTTCTGAGAGTTTATATTTACAACATCAAGTTTTCCTGATCTATTGGATTTGCTGAGGAATTGAGACAAGTCAGGAAGATTACAGAGACACAGAGCAGCAGCGTTTGTTTTTGCTGTGATAGCTGCAAAACTACACCGAATGCTGTGGGTTTGAGTTAAAAGCAGGAATAAAACAAGAACATTGTGGTTTTTTGTTTGTTTGATTTTTGCCTTCAAACCAGACTTACGATTTCAGCTGGCAAAGTTTAAATCCTGTCTTGCTATTGTGCTTTAACAACACGTCCTGTAATCTTTAAGAATTAGGTCAGTAGGTAAAGAGGAGGCACCTTTAGTGGCTGTTCGAACACATTTGCTATTTACATTACGAAAGCAGTCTGGTCAAATGTGTTTAACTTTTCAGACCCCTTTCACACCTTATTTAGTGTTGTCCACTTGTTATCTGATCGACAAAAATGCTTCTTAATACCAGGTGTAAACAGGGCCGTATGGACAATGTTACCAAAAAGGAATGTATTTTTTTGTAGTACTAATATATCAACCATCTCTCTGTCTCTCAGCTGTGATGAGTACGTGACTCAGTTGGATGCGATGCAGAGGCAGCTGGCTGCTGCGGAGGATGAGAAGAAGACGCTGAACTCCCTCCTCCGTATGGCCATCCAGCAGAAGCTGGCGCTCACTCAGCGCCTGGAGGACTTGGAGTTCGACCACGACCAGACCCGGCGCGGCGGAGCCAACGGTCGCTCCAAGACCGCCGCCTCTCGCGGGAAACCCACCCACTCCCACGTAAGTCACCCTGCCGCCACTGCCACCTGCGGGGGTCGAGGCGAGCCCAACGGCCTCCTGGGAACGCCGGTGGTGTTCTGCAGCGAGAAGTACAAGATCTACTGCGACTGAAGCTGCGCGGGCCTCGTCAGCCGTTGTAAAAAGCTCCACTCACGCGCTCTCTTGCTTGCTGTGTGCTAACCCATATGATGTGTCCGTGTGTTTAGGGCTAAATATGGTCAAGCCTGCTAGCATCCTCGTAACCAGGTGCATGTTGTAGTGCTAGCTAAGGGCAAAATGGTATAACGTTTAGTCTTATAGGTGAAGTGTTTCTGCTAGCGGCACCAAACCCAATTGCACAATTTTACAGCTCAAGGCAGCGTTTCTAGATTAGACGTGATAGAGAGAGCTAGCCATAGGATTGTTGAATTGTGGTCACAAGTCAATAGCCATTCGCCCTTTTCCTCTGTCCATTTCTCTCCTGCCTCTGAAATCAGCAGCCCGTCCAATCAGGTAACTCGTGTTTACATGCCCGAGCAAACTAAATATGCAAACATCCTCCCTGTCTTGTTGACGTGCAGGAAAACTCAGAGGTGTGCCATTTTTTGTTTTGTTTTTTGCGAGAAAACAGAAATAATATCAAAAATGAAAATCGACGGGTTGGAGAGTGTGTGTGTTTTTAACGATGTCACTCGTGAGGCAGGCGGGAACGACGTGTGTTCATAAATCAGTATGCGCCATGAAGCCAGTGGGCTTCTGGCTTGCTTTTTCATTTGATGTCTGGCTGCAGAACTGAGAGCTTTAATATGTCTTAGACTCGATTACGTTTACTTGAGCACACACGGCTTTACACGGTGAAGTCATAGTGAAGGGCTTGCCACATGCTGTCAATATATGTCCATTGCAGATGAAACATTAGAGAGGCCTTATCTGTCGTTTCTGTGCTCTAAATAGCATGGCCGTCTCATTTCAAGACGAGAATGACAAACCGATGTCTCTTTTTGGCAAACAAAAGAGTCAGAGTTTCAGGCTTTCATTCTCTGGCTTGCTTAAAACATCCTGAATCAGCTTTTCATGATAAGATCATATATTCCTAGTTACACTCGACCTTTGTATTAGTAATCCATATATGATATGATATGATCTCTCATCTCCATATAGACCACATTCACCGTTTTGTGTTTGCATCACGTGAAAGATTGACACAACTGAAGCGGTCGCTGCCGAGCTAGGGTTTTTAGACAAACTGAAATAAAAGTATTTGCAAGCTAAAATCGATTAATACATGAATTGCTGCAAATGGGCTAATGAATGGCTTCTCTGAATCGCTGTATTTGTAAAGGAACTTCAAAATGATAGCAGTGTTAATGATTACATGCGTCTTTCACATTCTGTATCATTCTCTAGTCCATTTAATCTAGCAAGGTCTGTTCCCATATGATCTAGTGGTTTGGATTCCTGGTTGTTACCAGGCCGCCCGGGTTCGAATCCCGGTATGGGAAGGGTATTCCTCTGGCACTGCCCGCACTCATCAGATTATTGACGTTAATTTGGGAATTTAATTGACCTGTCACGGAAAAAGACGAATGTTTCTTTGGTTGACATGTCTAACAATCCCAAAAAAATTGGTTGGTGTGACATTTTGTCCAAATTTTAAAATAACCAGTTCAATGGCTCTCTTCAGTTACCAATGAAAAATGAGCAGTCAGGTTACCAGTTGGTCTGCGTTTCGCCAAAAGTAGTTAAATGTTTCACCATTGACCGGTCAAAAACTTTGTACAACTCATTAACATTCACTGCTTAGTTTGCTTGACCTGGTGAGGTTGAGGTTTTTAGTTCTTGAGAACCTCTGGCTTCCTGCATCCTGTACTTCTTCTCTTCCACACTCACTAACACAACACATCACATGGGCTGAGTTTGGCTTCTGCTGACTAACCCGGGTTTTCCATTGAGTTCTGCTGGAACGCCGCTTGAGCAGATGCAGCCGCTGCGTAACGTTAACGGCTTTTATTTCTTTGTTCTGATTTGCAGTAATGTTCAGCCTGAGCTGGAACTCAACATTGCACCGCTGCCTACAAACCCAGTAAACGGTCTTGGACCTGAGATGCATTTGGGTTGTTTTTACACACATGGGAAGCCAGAGGTCACAAAGTCCTGAAAACTTTAATGCTTAAAATATCAACTACAAAAAAAAGAACATGGGCTAATGTTCTTTTCATCGATGTTTTGAGATTTTGTAACCTTTGATCTTTTAATATAAGGTTATATTGCTTTGTATTATATAAGTCTATAGTTGAGGTGTTCTGGTTTATGAGTCTGTTCACGTATTTTACACTATTTCAAGAGTATTCGATTTCATTATGTACGTCCTCTGTAAGCAGAGCTCAACGTCACGTAATCATAACTCACATGATCCATATTCTCCAGTTCTGTCATCTTTATGAAATGAATCCATGATGTGTTTTACTGAAATGTTACGTTTTTCACATTGACACATTTTACGGCCACATTTTAATGCTGGGCTTTCGTCTATTTATTACTGTTATTTTGTCTATATAGGAATATTTCAAAGTGAACAAATAAAAAAAAATGTGGCTTAATCTAATCAGAAGGCTTTGGTTAAACAAAACCAGCAAATCGATAAAAAAAAATCTGAATGGATTTTTTCGTAACACTTCACAATAAGGTTCAAATAACAAACAATGCAGCATTTATTAATCTAGTATCATTATATAGGAATACGTTTTATAACGTTGTATAAATTAACATTAGGTTAATGTATTATGATCAAACGTGAATTAACAATAAACGAGAATATTCATATATTAACAATAACCTGGATGAATTAAGAACTGTACCTTATTGTAAAGGACATTGCACACTGAGTCCGAAATTTTCGCGTGCGTTTTTCCGTATTTCTCATCCTTTCCTATCAAAATGCATGCTACGGATGCGAAAATGCAGAAAATCGAACATGATCCAAAAAAAAATTATGACGGACGAAAGTTTCGGAGGCAGTGTGTAAACGTGATTGACACAACGTGAGGTCGTATTTATTTTTTAACGTGCGAAATTTTCAAACTCTGTGTGCAATAACCTTTAGTGTTCGCAATTTCGTTTCAAGCACCTTCGCTCAAGCTTTACGTGGATCACTGACCTTCTGCATTCTGTACAAGAGGAAATGAATTAATTCCAAATTGGAATGCTGTAATTCTCTCTGTCTATCGTGCCAAGTGTCGGTACAACGTTTGGGTTGGTTAAAAGGATCAGAAGCGCTGAGACGAGGGTCTACCCTGCTTTACCTTACCCTCTGTTTGGTTCGTTTTTCGTTTATGATCTTCATTCTGACCATTAGTGCCTTTTTGTTCTGTGAAGAGAGAATCCTAGCTTAGCGTTTAGTTTTTGTATTTTATTTTTCTCACTCCTTAAGAACAGCAGATGACTTGTTTTAAACTTAGCAGCAGCAATAAGTACAGAAGACATTCGTTCTGTTTTCAAGGGTGTGAAGATTTCAATTATTAGAGAAATACAACAGATTGTACTGAATTCGTCAGGTCAGTGATCCTAATAGCAAATTCAGGGGTTTTAGAAAACTGTTTCGTCAAATGGTTTGAAGCCAGAATTATCGTTTGCCTCGATATGAACAAAAATGTTGAGACACGAAACCTGTGTGGTGTTTTGTTGTCGGAGACTGGTGTTATTCTAGCTTTGTATGGTGAGGTAGCTGAGGTCATGTGATATTGATAGTATTGTTAACAATTGTGAGAAAGCTTGTCCTCTTTCTGTCCAATTGTTTTGTTTTTTTATACATTTTTCACATGGTTATATGAGCATTACAAATTCAGGAAACAGAAAACATGTTGCATCAACAAGCAAATGGTGCCACGAAAGTCACATTTTGTTTGTTGAGGCGTAAAATGAATAAATACAGTCGGCAAGTGAGGAGAAATTAAATTAAGTGCAATTAAACCAAAACTAAGTTGTTAACTGAGGTTTTCTGTTTGCTGGAAGTGATGGCATTGTGATATTCAACTAGCTGTGGAAGCTTATTATTGGAAACTCTTATTATTGTTCCAGTATTGATCTATAAGTTTGATACCTTTATATGAAATAACATTCATTTGTTTGTATTAATTTGAAATGTCGTCAGTGCTGAACTTTATAATGTGCATTATTATGTCATATGCATGTTTCTTTCAGCTATGAGACTTGTACACAGAATCGAAAACAAACTCCAAAGACTTG
>JALXFT010001460.1:0-23494 GCA_023376895.1 Aspiorhynchus laticeps | reverse complement strand
GTCATGTCAAATTTGCATTTACTTTTACATTTAATCATTTAGCAGACGCTTTTATCCAAAGCGATGTACAAATGAGGAGAACAATAGAAGCAATCAGACCATCAAGAGAGCAACAGTATACAAGTGCCATGACAAGTCTCAGTTAGTCTAGCACAGTACACGTAGTTACACAATAAGTTATATGTGTCACTTGACCAACCGTAACTTATTTGACAGGACATCCACAGGCTTTCTGTGGACAATGGTTTTATAAGTCATAATTTAAGTTTATAATCATTTTATTATGCAAAACGTACAGTATTACACTCAGGAAATACCGTCTGACAAGTTCATGTACATTACAGCTCATCAATATTCATATTTACCCTGAAGAAGGTCTGTCCACGGAAAGCCTGTGTAGTTTCCGTCAAATAAGTTACAGGTGTCACTTGCTGATGTGATGAGCGTCTCGCTGCAGAACACAAGATCCAGTGGGCGTGGTTGGATCCAGATCCAACTCCTCCCACATTACATATACCTAAACCTACCCATCTACACCCCCTGATCCCTAAACCCACCCATCTCCACCCCTAAACCTACCAATATCCACCCCCTAGATATGGAACCAATCTTGTGGGCTGCAGCGAGCCCTACTTGGCTGATGCTGGATTTTGGAGTTGGATTTTGGTGAATTTCACCACATATGGTGCATGACCACCCGTAACTTATTTGACGGGGCCTCCACAGGCTTTCCATGGACAATGCATTAATAGGTCATTATTCAAAAATGCAAGGATTTTATTGCTTAATACCTACAGTACAGTGCTCATGAAACAACGTCCAGCAGTTTCATGTACACTGGAGCTAATAAAATGGCTTAATTTGCATAAAAATGCACTTTCTCTAGAAAGGAATGAGATCATTTCACCCAAATCGGCACACCTATGTATGGGCTCAGTCTGTGGTCAGGCGAAAAAGGGCGCTGCGACTGGCCACTTGGTGGGCAGGGCAGACCACCGTGGGAGCCTAGGCAAGGCCCTCATTAATTGCTCTGCTATTCGTCACAAAAAGCGGCAAGCCCCGAAAAGGGGAAGCGCACCGTTCCTGGAGACACTGCGATACCAGGCCGATGCGTGGAGTGGACGGAGCAAGCCCCGGCTCCAGCTCCGTGATCCAAAAAGCAATTTAATATGCAGTCCCCGGGTAGGGGACGTATCAGATATTAAACTGATAAGAAAAGACACTACACTTGATCTTAGCCAAAAGGCCGAGAAGCGATGACGCTATGACGCAGCTGGGAGGGCGCCGGAAACGGCCACTCCCATCCTGACCACACTAAGTCACAGAGACCTGAAACGCTGGGGGGATGGTAGTACCCCCCCCTCCCCCGTCTGCAACGTCACAGAGCCTCGCCCCGACCGGCCTGAAGGTGGCTCTGCAGCGACGGAAAGTACGGCATCGCTCATAACTCCCAAACGGCTTGTCGCAGAGCCAAGTGCCTTATGTCATCGGAATCCTTGGCTCGAGCCGAACGAGAGGCAGGTCTCGGATTGGCTCGTCGCACCGACGAAATTTTCAGCTATTTTGGATTTTGTTGAAAACCTACTTTTGCAAACTAGCACCAGGCATTTGGCCCAGTCCGACCCAAAGCAGCGCAGAAAGATTCTCTGGAGTCTGACTGTCAATAATCATCCAAAAAAAGTGGACATTTCCATTCACCTTGGCGATGGGACCTCAAAACGTTCGAAGGTCGTGTGGCCGAGGTTGCTAAAATGGCTATAACTCTAGAAAGGAATGAGATCATTTCACCCAAATCGGCACACCTATGTATGGGCTCAGTCTGTGGTCAGGCGAAAAAGGGCGCTGCGACTGGCCACTTGGTGGCGCTGTAAGACGAAAAAAAAAGAATACTGATGCAGGAAGGACAACCAAACAAGCATGAAAACAGCTACAGCTGGGCAACAGTCAGTCCAATCGACTTGAAAAGTGAGGTCTGTGAGGAATTTTAACTAAACGGCCCATGGGGGGGGGGGGGGGGGGTTCACATACGACGCACCACATGACAGAACTGCTTGCTCTGAACAACTCTCTGGATCGTTGACTTACCAAAAAGGAAGAAGAAGAAAAAACTGAAAGAAGACACATCTGTTTTTTTAACCAGCTCTTTCAGGGGAGAGCGCGAACGCAGTCCCCCACTACCATAAATTATGCAGTCGAAAAGGGGGAAGGGGGAAAAAACCCCCGGGGGCCCCCAAACCTTTTAAAAAAGCCCTTTTAAAAAAACCCGGGGGGGAAGGGGCCCCCCCCGGGGGGGGCCCCAAAAAAAACCCCCCCAAAAAAGGGAAAAGGGGGGCCCCGGGGAACCAACCAAGGCCCCAAAAGGGGGGGAACCCCCCCCGGGGGCCCCAAAAAAGGGGCCCCCCCCAAAAAAAACCCGGGGGGGGGAAAAAAAAAAAAAAATTTAAAATTTCCCGGGGGCCAAAAAAAAATTTTGGAAAAAAAAAAAAAAAGGGGGTTTAAAAGGGCCTAAAGGGGGGGAAAGGGAACCCCCCCCCCCGGGAAAACCGGGGAAGGCCCCCCCCCCCCGGCCCGGGTCCGGCCCCCCGGGGGGGGCCCTAAACCCAAAACGGGTTTTCCCCCAAAAGGCCAACCTTATTTTTTTGGGGGGGGGGCCCGGGGGGGGGGGCCTTTTCCAAAAATTTTTTTTTCCCTTTTTTTTTTTTTTTTCCCCCCCCCCCCCCTTTTAAAAAAAAAGGGCCCCCCAAACCCAAAAAAAATTTTTTTCAATTTTTAAAAAAAAATTTTTTAAAAAAAACCTTTTAAAAAGGCCCAAGGGTTTGGGCCCGGGGGGAAAAAGGGGGGAAAAAAGGGGCCTTTAAAAAAAAAAATTTTGGGGGGCCCAAAAAAAAAACCCGGGGCCAACTTTGGGGCCGAAACGAAAAAAAAATTTTAAAAGGAAAAAAAAAGGGGGGGGGGGTTTTTTTTTGGGGGGAAAAATTTTTTTTTTTGGCCCTTGGGGGGGGGGGGGAAAAAAAAAAAAAAACCCCAAAAAGGGGGGGCCCCCCCAAAAAATTTTTAAAAAAAAAAAAAAAAAATGGGGGCCCCTGGGTTTTTTTAAAGGGCCCCCGGGGAAAAAACCCAGGTTTAAAAAAAAGGGTTCCCCAAAATTCCCCAAAAGGGCCCCCCCCAAAAGGGAAACCCTTTTGGGGGGGCCCGGGGGGCCCCCCCCCCGGGAATTAAAACCCCCCCCCCAAACCCCCCCCCCCCCCCAAAGGGGCCCCCCCCCCGGGTTGGGGCCCCCCCCCTTTTTTCCCCCCAAACCCCAAAGCCAACCCAAACCCCCCTTTTTTTCCCCCCGGGGGGGGCCCCCCCCGGGGGCGGGGAAAGGGGAAAAAAGGGGGGGCCCCCCCCCCCCCTTTTTTCCCCCAAAAAAACCCCCAACCCTTTTTTAAAAAAATTTCCTTTTTTGGGGGGTTTTAAAAACCCGGGGGGGGGGGCCCCCAAAAACCCAAAAAAATTTGAACCAATTTGGTTTAAACCCAAGGGGGTAGGGGGGAGGGCCAAAACCCCCCAAAAAAAAAAAACCCCCGGGGGAAAATTCTTTTTTTAAAACCCAAAACCGGGGGGAAAAAAGGGCCGGGTTAAAAAAAAACCCCCCCGGCCCCCCCCAAAAAAAAATTTTTAGGGGTTTTAAAAAAAAAAAAACAAAAACCCCCCAAAAAAGGGGGGGGGGGGGGGCCCCCAAAAACCCCCCCCCAAAACCAAACCAGGTTTGGAAAGGGGGGGGGGGCCCCCCCCCCTTTAAAAACCCCGCCCCCCCAAAAGGGGGGAAAAAAAAAACCCCAAACCGGCCTTGGGCCCCCCCAAAAGGGGGTTTGGGGGCCCCCGGCCCGGGGGCCCCCCCCTTTTTTTTAAAATTTTTCCCCCAAAGGGGCTTTTTAAAAGGAAAAAAAAAACCCCGGGGCCCAAAAAAAAAGGGAAAAATTTTTCCCCCCCGGGGGGGGGGGGGGAAAAAAGGGAAAATTTTCCCCAAACCCAACCCAAGGGCCAAAGGGGGAAAAACGCTGGGGGGGGTCCCCCCCCCCCAAAAAAAAAAGGGCCCCCAAACCCCAAAAAGGGGGGCCCCCGGGTGGGGGTTTTCCCAAAAGGGGTTTGGGAAAACCCCCATGGGGGGGGGGGGGGGGGGGGCCCCCCCCCCCCCTAGGACAAAAAAAAAAAAAAAAAAAAACCCCTTTTTTTAAACCCCCGGGGAAAGACCCCCCCCTTTTTTAAATTAAAAAAAAAATTTTGGGGGGGGGGCCCCCCCCTTTTGGGGGTTTTGGGGGTTGGAAAATTTGGGGCCCCCTTAAAAAATTTTTTTAAAACCCCCCCCTTTGGGGCCCGGGGGCCGGCGGGGGGGGCCGGCCCCCCGGGGCCCCAAAAAAAAAAAAGGCCCCCCCCCCCCAAAAAAAAAGGGTTTTTCCCCCCCCCCGGGGCCATTTTTCCCCCTTTTAAAAAAATTTAACCTTTAAAAATTTTTTTTCCAAAGGGGAAAAGGGGGGGGGGGGGGCCCCCCCCCAAAAAAAAAAAAAATTTTTTTTTTTTTCCCCCAAAAAAAAAAAAAAAAAAAAAATTTTTTTTAAAAAAGGGGGGTTTTTAAAAAGGGGGGGGCCCCCCCCTTTTTAAAAAAGAACCCCTTTTAAAAAACCCCCGGAAAAACCCCGGAAGGGGGGGGGGGAAAAAAACCCCCCTTTTAAACCAAATTTCCCGGGCCAAAGGGGGGAAAAAATTTTTCCCCTTTTAAAAAGCCCCGCCCAAAAACCCCCCGGGGGGGGGGGTTTTGGGGGGGGCCCCCCCCCTTGGGAAAAAATTTTTTAAAAAACCCCAAAAAGGAAAAAAACCAAAACCCCCCCGGGGAAGGGGAGGGAAAAAAAAACCCCCCCTCCCTTTCCCCAAAAGCCCAAAAGGGGGGGGGGGGGCCCCCCTCCCCCGGGGTTTCGCCCCAAAAGGGGGGGGGCCCCCCCCCCCAACCCCAAAATTTCCCCCAAAGGGGAAGGTTGGGTTGGCCCCCAAAAACCCCCTTTTTTTTAAACCAAAACTTTTAAAAAAGGCCCGGGGGGGAAAAAAAAGGAAAAAAAGAACCCCGGGGAAAAAAAAAAGGGGGCCCAAAGGGGGCCCAAACCTTGGGGGGGGGGGAAAAAAAAGGGGTTTTTAAAAACCCCCCCCGGGAGGGAAAAAGGGCCGGGGGGGGGCCCCCCCCCCCCAAAAAAAAAAACCCCCGGAAAAAAAGGGGGGGGGGAAAGGCCCAAACCCCAAAAAGGGGGGGGCCCCCCCGGGGGGGGGTTTGGCCCCCGGGAAAACCCGGGGAAACCTCCTTTGGGCCCCAAAAAAAAAAAATTTAAAAAAAATTTTTTTTTTTTTAAAACCCCCGGGGGGAAAAGGGGCCAAAACCCCTTTAAAATTTTCAAAATTTTAAAAAAGGGAAATTTCCCCCCCCCCCAAAAAAATTTTAAGGGTTTCCCCGGGGAAAAGGCCCTTTTGGGAAAAACCCCCCTTCGGCCAACCCGGGGGCCCCCCTTTGGTTTAAAAAGGGGGGCCCTTTAACCCCCAAAGGGGCCTTTAAAAAAAAAAATTAAGGGGGGGGGAAAAAAAAAAAACCCAAAAAAACCCCCCCAAAAAAGGGGGGGAAAAAAGGGGTTTTTTGGGGAAAAAAAAAGGCCCCAAAGGGGGGGGGGGGGGGGGGGGAAAAACCCCCCCCCGGAAAAAAAATTTTTGAACCCCGGGGGGGTTTTTAAAAAAAAGAAAAAAAAAAAAAAAGGCCCTTTTTTAAACCTTTGGGGGGGGGGGAAAACCCAAAACCGCCAAAATTCCCAAAAAATTTTTGGGGGGAACCCCCCCCCCGGAAAAAGGGCCCGGCCCCGGGGTTTGGGGAACCCCGGGAAGGGCCCTCCCCCCCGGGGAAGGGGGAAAATTTCCCAAGGGGGGTTTTCGGGGCCCCCCCAAAGGGAAAACCCCCCCAAAAAAAAACCCCCCCGGGGGGCCCCTTCCCCCCCCAAAAACCCCCCCCCAAAAAACCCCCCCCCGGGGCCCAAAACCCCCAAAAAATTTTTTTTGGATTTGGGGGTTTTTTCCCCGGGGCCCCCCCGGGGTTTTGGGGAAAAAAAATTTGGGGCCCCAAACCCCCAAAAAAAAAAACCAACCAAAAAAAAAGGGAAAAAACCCCAAAGGGGGGCCCCGGAAAAAAAAAATTTTTTTTTAAAAACCCCCGGGGGGGGGTTTTTTTAAAACCCCCCCCCTTTTTTTTTTAAAAACCCCAAAAAAAAAAATAAAAAAATTTTTTTAAAAATTTTGGGGGGGGGCAAAAAAAAAGGGGGCCCCCCCAGGGGGGTTTGGCCCCCTGGTTTTTTTTTCCCTTTTTCCAAAAAAGACCCCCCAAGGCCTTTTTTCCCCCAAAAGGTGACCCCCCCAAAAAAAAACCCCCCCCCACCCCTTTAAAAACCCCCCTTTGGGGGCCCCCGGGGGGCCCCCCCCCCAAACCCCCTTTTGGGGGGGCCCAAAAGGGGGGCCCCCCTTTCCCCTTTTGGCCCCCTTTTTTTAAAAAAAAACCCCCCCAGTTTTTGGGGGAAAAAAAAAAATTTTAAAGGGGGGGGGGGGTTTTTTAAAAAAAAAAACCCCCCCCGGGGGCCAAAAGGGGAAACCCAATCCCCTTGGGGGGAAAACCCAAAAACGGGGAAAACCCCCCGGGCCCCCCCCGGGGGCCCCCTTTTGGGGGAAAAAAACCCCCCCCCCTTTTTCCCCCCCAATTTAAAAAAACCCCCCCCCGGGGGGGCCCCCCCCCAAACCCCAAAAAGGGAAAACCCCAAATTTGGCCCCCCCGGGGGAACCTTTGGGGGAAAAGGGGAAACCCCTTGGCCCGGGGGGAAAAAACCCCGGTTTTTTCCCCCCTTTTTTCCCCCGGGGGGTTTTTTAAAAGGACCCAAAAGGGGAAAAAAAAGGGGGAAAACCCCCCCCAAAAAAAAATTCCCCTTTACCCCGGGGCCCAAAACCTTAAAGGGGGGGTTCCCCCCCCCTTTAAAAGGAAAAAAAAGGGGGGGGGGGCCCCAAAAGGGACCTTTTTAAAAAAGGGGGCCTTTTCCCCTTTGGGGGCCGAAAAAAAAAACCCCGGGGGCAAAAAATTTTAAAACCCTTTTAAAAGGGCCCAACATTTAACCCCCGGGAAAAAAAGGGGGGTAAAAAAAAAAAAAAGGGGGGGGGGGGGGGAAAAATTAAACCCCGGGAAAAAAATTTTCCCCCAAAATTTTTTTTAAAAAAAAGGGGGAAAAAAAAAAAAAAAAAAATTTTTTTTTCCCCCAAGGGGAAAAAAGGGCAAACCCCCCCAAAAAAATTTTTTTTCCCCCCATTTGGGGGGGGGGGCCACCGGGGGGGGGGTTTTTTTTTTTGGGAGGGGAAAAAAAAAGAAGCCCTTTGGGGGCTCTTTGGGGGGGGGCCCCCCCCCCAAAAAAAGGGAAAGGGGTTTTTTTTCCCCCCAAAACCAAGGGGCCCGGGTTTAAAAAAGGGCCCCCCTTTTTTTTCCCCCAGGGGGAAAAAACCAAAACCGGAAAATTTTCCCCGCCCGGGGGGCCCCCGGGGGTTTGGCCCGGGGTTTTTTTAATTCCCCCTTTTCCCCAAAAAGGGGGAAAAAAGGGGGTTCCCCCAAAAAACCCCCCTTTTGGGGGGCCCAGGGGCCCCCGGGGCCCAGGCCCGGCCCCAAAAAAAAAAAAAAGGGGGCCCCCCCAAAACCCCAAGGTTTTGGGGGGGGGTTTAATTAAAAAAAAAGGGAAGGGCCCCAAAGGGGGAAAAAAAAAAGGCCCCCCTTTCCTTCCCAAAAGGGAAAAAAAGGGGGGGGGGGGGGGAAACCCCCCCCCCCCCCGGCCAAAAAAGGGGGGGGGGGGGCCCCCCCCCCCCCCCCCCCCCCTCCCAAAATTGGGCCCCCCCCCTTTAAAACCCCTTTGGGGGCCCCGGGGCCGGGGGGGGGGGGTTTTTTTTTCCCCGGGGGGGGTTTTTTTAATTTTGGCAACCACTGCTTTAAAACACACGGCAGCCTTTGCGAGGGCAGACCACCGTGGGAGCCTAGGCAAGGCCCTCATTAATTGCTCTGCTATTCGTCACAAAAAGCGGCAAGCCCCGAAAAGGGGAAGCGCACCGTTCCTGGAGACACTGCGATACCAGGCCGATGCGTGGAGTGGACGGAGCAAGCCCCGGCTCCAGCTCCGTGATCCAAAAAGCAATTTAATATGCAGTCCCCGGGTAGGGGACGTATCAGATATTAAACTGATAAGAAAAGACACTACACTTGATCTTAGCCAAAAGGCCGAGAAGCGATGACGCTATGACGCAGCTGGGAGGGCGCCGGAAACGGCCACTCCCATCCTGACCACACTAAGTCACAGAGACCTGAAACGCTGGGGGGATGGTAGTACCCCCCCCTCCCCCGTCTGCAACGTCACAGAGCCTCGCCCCGACCGGCCTGAAGGTGGCTCTGCAGCGACGGAAAGTACGGCATCGCTCATAACTCCCCAAACGGCTTGTCGCAGAGCCAAGTGCCTTATGTCATCGGAATCCTTGGCTCGAGCCGAACGAGAGGCAGGTCTCGGATTGGCTCGTCGCACCGACGAAATTTTCAGCTATTTTGGATTTTGTTGAAAACCTACTTTTGCAAACTAGCACCAGGCATTTGGCCCAGTCCGACCCAAAGCAGCGCAGAAAGATTCTCTGGAGTCTGACTGTCAATAATCATCCAAAAAAAGTGGACATTTCCATTCACCTTGGCGATGGGACCTCAAAACGTTCGAAGGTCGTGTGGCCGAGGTTGCTAAAATGGCTATAACTCTAGAAAGGAATGAGATCATTTCACCCAAATCGGCACACCTATGTATGGGCTCAGTCTGTGGTCAGGCGAAAAAGGGCGCTGCGACTGGCCACTTGGTGGCGCTGTAAGACGAAAAAAAAAGAATACTGATGCAGGAAGGACAACCAAACAAGCATGAAAACAGCTACAGCTGGGCAACAGTCAGTCCGATCGACTTGAAAAGTGAGGTCTGTGAGGAATTTTAACTAAACGGCCCATGGGGGGGGGGGGTGTTTTTTTTCACATACGACGCACCCACATGACAGAACTGCTTGCTCTGAACAACTCTCTGGATCGTTGACTTACCAAAAAGGAAAAAAGAAAAAACTGAAAGAAGACACATCTGTTTTTTTAACCAGCTCTTTCAGGGGAGAGCGCGAACGCAGTCCCCCATTACCATAAATTATGCAGTCGAGATTCCCACATTTGGGGAATTCGCAGAAGTCAGCACGACCGGAGTGCAATGGCTGAGCCTCGTTCTGGGTGAAACCGCCTTCTTGATCATGGTGTCTCCCCTGCCAGGTAAGTATGAAGACCCAGGTTGCCAGTCAGAGGTACCATTTCGCTCTCGACCATCCTCATCAAAGGTGACCCCCACCCCTAGCAAAGGAAGACCGGGTGGCCTGCGGGTGGCCTCGCTGTGCCTGACCGAGCCTGCAAATTGCCAAGCGTTGGCACCAGCTGCAGCTTTTTAGACCGGCGCTTCCCAGCCCTGGTCCCGGAAGCCCCCCCATCCCCGGTACTGGACGTTTTAGATCAGTGGTTCTTAACTCCAGTCCTGGGGGCCCCCCCTGCTCTGCACATTTTGCATGTCTCCCTTATTAAACACACCTGATTGAGATCATCAGCTCATTAGTTCTCTCTCCTAACGAGTTGATGATCTCAATCAGGTGTGTTAAATAAGGGAGACATGCAAAATGTGCAGAGCAGGGGGCCCCCAGAACTGGAATTAAGAACCACTGTTTTAGATCAGGGGTGTCAGACTCAGTTCCTGGAGGGCCACAGCCCTGCGCAGTTTAGATGCAACCCTAATAAAAACACACCTGATCCAGCTAATCAAGTCTTTAAGGCTTATCTGAAAACTACATGGTATGCGATTTGGAGCAGGGTTGGAACAAAACCCTGCAGGGCTGCGGCCCTCCAGGAACTGAGTTTGACACCCCTGGTTTTAGATGATTCCCTTTAATCAAACACACCTGACTCGACGCATCAGCTCGTTAGTGGAAGACTCCAAGACCTCAGGTGAGTGCGTCAGAGGAGAGATCTCAATAAACGGCAACCACTGCTTTAAAACACACGGCAGCCTTTGCGAGGGCAGACCACCGTGGGAGCCTAGGCAAGGCCCTCATTAATTGCTCTGCTATTCGTCACAAAAAGCGGCAAGCCCCGAAAAGGGAAAGCGCACCGTTCCTGGAGACACTGCGATACCAGGCCGATGCGTGGAGTGGACGGAGCAAGCCCCGGCTCCAGCTCCGTGATCCAAAAAGCAATTTAATATGCAGTCCCCGGGTAGGGGACGTATCAGATATTAAACTGATAAGAAAAGACACTACACTTGATCTTAGCCAAAAGGCCGAGAAGCGATGACGCTATGACGCAGCTGGGAGGGCGCCGGAAACGGCCACTCCCATCCTGACCACACTAAGTCACAGAGACCTGAAACGCTGGGGGGATGGTAGTACCCCCCCCTCCCCCGTCTGCAACGTCACAGAGCCTCGCCCCGACCGGCCTGAAGGTGGCTCTGCAGCGACGGAAAGTACGGCATCGCTCATAACTCCCAAACGGCTTGTCGCAGAGCCAAGTGCCTTATGTCATCGGAATCCTTGGCTCGAGCCGAACGAGAGGCAGGTCTCGGATTGGCTCGTCGCACCGACGAAATTTTCAGCTATTTTGGATTTTGTTGAAAACCTACTTTTGCAAACTAGCACCAGGCATTTGGCCCAGTCCGACCCAAAGCAGCGCAGAAAGATTCTCTGGAGTCTGACTGTCAATAATCATCCAAAAAAAGTGGAATTTCCATTCACCTTGGCGATGGGACCTCAAAACGTTCGAAGGTCGTGTGGCCGAGGTTGCTAAAATGGCTATAACTCTAGAAAGGAATGAGATCATTTCACCCAAATCGGCACACCTATGTATGGGCTCAGTCTGTGGTCAGGCGAAAAAGGGCGCTGCGACTGGCCACTTGGTGGCGCTGTAAGACGAAAAAAAAAGAATACTGATGCAGGAAGGACAACCAAACAAGCATGAAAACAGCTACAGCTGGGCAACAGTCAGTCCGATCGACTTGAAAAGTGAGGTCTGTGAGGAATTTTAACTAAACGGCCCATGGGGGGGGGGGGGTGTTTTTTTTCACATACGACGCACCACATGACAG
Source organism: Aspiorhynchus laticeps (assembly GCA_023376895.1). Lineage (NCBI taxonomy): Eukaryota > Metazoa > Chordata > Actinopteri > Cypriniformes > Cyprinidae > Aspiorhynchus > Aspiorhynchus laticeps. The sequence continues at coordinate 12,275 of JALXFT010001460.1, read as the reverse complement.
AACTGCTTGCTCTGAACAACTCTCTGGATCGTTGACTTACCAAAAAGGAAGAAGAAAAAAAACTGAAAGAAGACACATCTGTTTTTTTAACCAGCTCTTTCAGGGGAGAGCGCGAACGCAGTCCCCCACTACCATAAATTATGCAGTCGAGATTCCCACATTTGGGGAATTCGCAGAAGTCAGCACGACCGGAGTGCAATGGCCGAGCCTCGTTCTGGGTGAACCGCCTTCTTGATCATGGTGTCTCCCCTGCCAGGTAAGTATGAAGACCCAGGTTGCCAGTCAGAGGTACCATTTCGCTCTCGACCATCCTCATCAAAGGTGACCCCCACCCCTAGCAAAGGAAGACCGGGTGGCCTGCGGGTGGCCTCGCTGTGCCTGACCGAGCCTGCAAATTGCCAAGCGTTGGCACCAGCTGCAGCTTTTTAGACCGGCGCTTCCCAGCCCTGGTCCCGGAAGCCCCCCCATCCCCGGTACTGGACGTTTTAGATCAGTGGTTCTTAACTCCAGTCCTGGGGGCCCCCCCTGCTCTGCACATTTTGCATGTCTCCCTTATTAAACACACCTGATTGAGATCATCAGCTCATTAGTTCTCTCTCCTAACGAGTTGATGATCTCAATCAGGTGTGTTAAATAAGGGAGACATGCAAAATGTGCAGAGCAGGGGGCCCCCAGGACTGGAATTAAGAACCACTGTTTTAGATCAGGGGTGTCAGACTCAGTTCCTGGAGGGCCACAGCCCTGCGCAGTTTAGATGCAACCCTAATCAAACACACCTGATCCAGCTAATCAAGTCTTTAAGGCTTATCTGAAAACTACATGGTATGCGATTTGGAGCAGGGTTGGAACAAAACCCTGCAGGGCTGCGGCCCTCCAGGAACTGAGTTTGACACCCCTGGTTTTAGATGATTCCCTTTAATCAAACACACCTGACTCGACGCATCAGCTCGTTAGTGGAAGACTCCAAGACCTCAGGTGAGTGCGTCAGAGGAGAGATCTCAATAAACGGCAACCACTGCTTTAAAACACACGGCAGCCTTTGCGAGGGCAGACCACCGTGGGAGCCTAGGCAAGGCCCTCATTAATTGCTCTGCTATTCGTCACAAAAAGCGGCAAGCCCCGAAAAGGGGAAGCGCACCGTTCCTGGAGACACTGCGATACCAGGCCGATGCGTGGAGTGGACGGAGCAAGCCCCGGCTCCAGCTCCGTGATCCAAAAAGCAATTTAATATGCAGTCCCCGGGTAGGGGACGTATCAGATATTAAACTGATAAGAAAAGACACTACACTTGATCTTAGCCAAAAGGCCGAGAAGCGATGACGCTATGACGCAGCTGGGAGGGCGCCGGAAACGGCCACTCCCATCCTGACCACACTAAGTCACAGAGACCTGAAACGCTGGGGGGATGGTAGTACCCCCCCCTCCCCCGTCTGCAACGTCACAGAGCCTCGCCCCGACCGGCCTGAAGGTGGCTCTGCAGCGACGGAAAGTACGGCATCGCTCATAACTCCCAAACGGCTTGTCGCAGAGCCAAGTGCCTTATGTCATCGGAATCCTTGGCTCGAGCCGAACGAGAGACAGGTCTCGGATTGGCTCGTCGCACGGACGAAATTTTCAGCTATTTTGGATTTTGTTGAAAACCTACTTTTGCAAACTAGCACCAGGCATTTGGCCCAGTCCGACCCAAAGCAGCGCAGGAAAGATTCTCTGGAGTCTGACTGTCAATAATCATCCAAAAAAAGTGGAAATTTCCATTCACCTTGGCGATGGGACCTCAAAACGTTCGAAGGTCGTGTGGCCGAGGTTGCTAAAATGGCTATAACTCTAGAAAGGAATGAGATCATTTCCCCAAATCGGCACACCTATGTATGGGCTCAGTCTGTGGTCAGGCGAAAAAGGGCGCTGCGACTGGCCACTTGGTGGCGCTGTAAGACGAAAAAAAAGAATACTGATGCAGGAAGGACAACCAAACAAGCATGAAAACAGCTACAGCTGGGCAACAGTCAGTCCGATCGACTTGAAAAGTGAGGTCTGTGAGGAATTTTAACTAAACGGCCCATGGGGGGGGGGGGGGTGTTTTTTTTCACATACGACGCACCACATGACAGAACTGCTTGCTCTGAACAACTCTCTGGATCGTTGACTTACCAAAAAGGAAGAAGAAGAAAAAAACTGAAAGAAGACACATCTGTTTTTTTAACCAGCTCTTTCAGGGGAGAGCGCGAACGCAGTCCCCCATTACCATAAATTATGCAGTCGAGATTCCCACATTTGGGGAATTCGCAGAAGTCAGCACGACCGGAGTGCAATGGCTGAGCCTCGTTCTGGGTGAACCGCCTTCTTGATCATGGTGTCTCCCCTGCCAGGTAAGTATGAAGACCCAGGTTGCCAGTCAGAGGTACCATTTCGCTCTCGACCATCCTCATCAAAGGTGACCCCCACCCCTAGCAAAGGAAGACCGGGTGGCCTGCGGGTGGCCTCGCTGTGCCTGACCGAGCCTGCAAATTGCCAAGCGTTGGCACCAGCTGCAGCTTTTTAGACCGGCGCTTCCCAGCCCTGGTCCCGGAAGCCCCCCCATCCCCGGTACTGGACGTTTTAGATCAGTGGTTCTTAACTCCAGTCCTGGGGGCCCCCCCTGCTCTGCACATTTTGCATGTCTCCCTTATTAAACACACCTGATTGAGATCATCAGCTCATTAGTTCTCTCTCCTAACGAGTTGATGATCTCAATCAGGTGTGTTAAATAAGGGAGACATGCAAAATGTGCAGAGCAGGGGGCCCCCAGGACTGGAATTAAGAACCACTGTTTTAGATCAGGGGTGTCAGACTCAGTTCCTGGAGGGCCACAGCCCTGCGCAGTTTAGATGCAACCCTAATCAAACACACCTGATCCAGCTAATCAAGTCTTTAAGGCTTATCTGAAAACTACATGGTATGCGATTTGGAGCAGGGTTGGAACAAAACCCTGCAGGGCTGCGGCCCTCCAGGAACTGAGTTTGACACCCCTGGTTTTAGATGATTCCCTTTAATCAAACACACCTGACTCGACGCATCAGCTCGTTAGTGGAAGACTCCAAGACCTCAGGTGAGTGCGTCAGAGGAGAGATCTCAATAAACGGCAACCACTGCTTTAAAACACACGGCAGCCTTTGCGAGGGCAGACCACCGTGGGAGCCTAGGCAAGGCCCTCATTAATTGCTCTGCTATTCGTCACAAAAAGCGGCAAGCCCCGAAAAGGGAAAGCGCACCGTTCCTGGAGACACTGCGATACCAGGCCGATGCGTGGAGTGGACGGAGCAAGCCCCGGCTCCAGCTCCGTGATCCAAAAAGCAATTTAATATGCAGTCCCCGGGTAGGGGACGTATCAGATATTAAACTGATAAGAAAAGACACTACACTTGATCTTAGCCAAAAGGCCGAGAAGCGATGACGCTATGACGCAGCTGGGAGGGCGCCGGAAACGGCCACTCCCATCCTGACCACACTAAGTCACAGAGACCTGAAACGCTGGGGGGATGGTAGTACCCCCCCCTCCCCCGTCTGCAACGTCACAGAGCCTCGCCCCGACCGGCCTGAAGGTGGCTCTGCAGCGACGGAAAGTACGGCATCGCTCATAACTCCCAAACGGCTTGTCGCAGAGCCAAGTGCCTTATGTCATCGGAATCCTTGGCTCGAGCCGAACGAGAGACAGGTCTCGGATTGGCTCGTCGCACGGACGAAATTTTCAGCTATTTTGGATTTTGTTGAAAACCTACTTTTGCAAACTAGCACCAGGCATTTGGCCCAGTCCGACCCAAAGCAGCGCAGAAAGATTCTCTGGAGTCTGACTGTCAATAATCATCCAAAAAAAGTGGAAATTTCCATTCACCTTGGCGATGGGACCTCAAAACGTTCGAAGGTCGTGTGGCCGAGGTTGCTAAAATGGCTATAACTCTAGAAAGGAATGAGATCATTTCACCCAAATCGGCACACCTATGTATGGGCTCAGTCTGTGGTCAGGCGAAAAAGGGCGCTGCGACTGGCCACTTGGTGGCGCTGTAAGACGAAAAAAAAAAGAATACTGATGCAGGAAGGACAACCAAACAAGCATGAAAACAGCTACAGCTGGGCAACAGTCAGTCCGATCGACTTGAAAAGTGAGGTCTGTGAGGAATTTTAACTAAACGGCCCATGGGGGGGGGGGGGGTGATTTTTTTTCACATACGACGCACCACATGACAGAACTGCTTGTCTGAACAACTCTCTGGATCGTTGACTTACCAAAAAGGAAGAAGAAGAAAAAACTGAAAGAAGACACATCTGTTTTTTTAACCAGCTCTTTCAGGGGAGAGCGCGAACGCAGTCCCCCCTTACCATAAATTATGCAGTCGAGATTCCCACATTTGGGGAATTCGCAGAAGTCAGCACGACCGGGAGTGCAATGGCCGAGCCTCGTTCTGGGTGAACCGCCTTCTTGATCATGGTGTCTCCCCTGCCAGGTAAGTATGAAGACCCAGGTTGCCAGTCAGAGGTACCATTTCGCTCTCGACCATCCTCATCAAAGGTGACCCCCACCCCTAGCAAAGGAAGACCGGGTGGCCTGCGGGTGGCCTCGCTGTGCCTGACCGAGCCTGCAAATTGCCAAGCGTTGGCACCAGCTGCAGCTTTTTAGACCGGCGCTTCCCAGCCCTGGTCCCGGAAGCCCCCCCCCCATCCCCGGACTGGACGTTTTAGATCAGTGGTTCTTAACTCCAGTCCTGGGGGCCCCCCCTGCTCTGCACATTTTGCATGTCTCCCTTATTAAACACACCTGATTGAGATCATCAGCTCATTAGTTCTCTCTCCTAACGAGTTGATGATCTCAATCAGGTGTGTTAAATAAGGGAGACATGCAAAATGTGCAGAGCAGGGGGCCCCCAGGACTGGAATTAAGAACCACTGTTTTAGATCAGGGGTGTCAGACTCAGTTCCTGGAGGGCCACAGCCCTGCGCAGTTTAGATGCAACCCTAATCAAACACACCTGATCCAGCTAATCAAGTCTTTAAGGCTTATCTGAAAACTACATGGTATGCGATTTGGAGCAGGGTTGGAACAAAACCCTGCAGGGCTGCGGCCCTCCAGGAACTGAGTTTGACACCCCTGGTTTTAGATGATTCCCTTTAATCAAACACACCTGACTCGACGCATCAGCTCGTTAGTGGAAGACTCCAAGACCTCAGGTGAGTGCGTCAGAGGAGAGATCTCAATAAACGGCAACCACTGCTTTAAAACACACGGCAGCCTTTGCGAGGGCAGACCACCGTGGGAGCCTAGGCAAGGCCCTCATTAATTGCTCTGCTATTCGTCACAAAAAGCGGCAAGCCCCGAAAAGGGAAAGCGCACCGTTCCTGGAGACACTGCGATACCAGGCCGATGCGTGGAGTGGACGGAGCAAGCCCCGGCTCCAGCTCCGTGATCCAAAAAGCAATTTAATATGCAGTCCCCGGGTAGGGGACGTATCAGATATTAAACTGATAAGAAAAGACACTACACTTGATCTTAGCCAAAAGGCCGAGAAGCGATGACGCTATGACGCAGCTGGGAGGGCGCCGGAAACGGCCACTCCCATCCTGACCACACTAAGTCACAGAGACCTGAAACGCTGGGGGGATGGTAGTACCCCCCCCTCCCCCGTCTGCAACGTCACAGAGCCTCGCCCCGACCGGCCTGAAGGTGGCTCTGCAGCGACGGAAAGTACGGCATCGCTCATAACTCCCAAACGGCTTGTCGCAGAGCCAAGTGCCTTATGTCATCGGAATCCTTGGCTCGAGCCGAACGAGAGGCAGGTCTCGGATTGGCTCGTCGCACCGACGAAATTTTCAGCTATTTTGGATTTTGTTGAAAACCTACTTTTGCAAACTAGCACCAGGCATTTGGCCCAGTCCGACCCAAAGCAGCGCAGAAAGATTCTCTGGAGTCTGACTGTCAATAATCATCCAAAAAAAGTGGACATTTCCATTCACCTTGGCGATGGGACCTCAAAACGTTCGAAGGTCGTGTGGCCGAGGTTGCTAAAATGGCTATAACTCTAGAAAGGAATGAGATCATTTCACCCAAATCGGCACACCTATGTATGGGCTCAGTCTGTGGTCAGGCGAAAAAGGGCGCTGCGACTGGCCACTTGGTGGCGCTGTAAGACGAAAAAAAAAAGAATACTGATGCAGGAAGGACAACCAAACAAGCATGAAAACAGCTACAGCTGGGCAACAGTCAGTCCGATCGACTTGAAAAGTGAGGTCTGTGAGGAATTTTAACTAAACGGCCCATGGGGGGGGGGGGGTTCACATACGACGCACCACATGACAGAACTGCTTGCTCTGAACAACTCTCTGGATCGTTGACTTACCAAAAAGGGAAGAAGAAGAAAAAAACTGAAAGAAGACACATCTGTTTTTTTAACCAGCTCTTTCAGGGGAGAGCGCGAACGCAGTCCCCCATTACCATAAATTATGCAGTCGAGATTCCCACATTTGGGGAATTCGCAGAAGTCAGCACGACCGGAGTGCAATGGCTGAGCCTCGTTCTGGGTGAACCGCCTTCTTGATCAGGTGTCTCCCCTGCCAGGTAAGTATGAAAACCCAGGTTGCCATTCAGAGGTACCCACTTCGCTCCTCGACCATCCTGAGGCCTGCGGCCCCCCCAGGAATGAGTTTGACACCCCTGGTTTTAGATGATTCCCTTTAATCAAACACACCTGACTCGACGCATCAGCTCGTTACGGAAGACTCCAAGACCTCAGGTGAGTGCGTCAGAGGAGAGATCTCAATAAACGGCAACCACTGCTTTAAAACACACGGCAGCCTTTGCGAGGGCAGACCACCGTGGGAGCCTAGGCAAGGCCCTCATTAATTGCTCTGCTATTCGTCACAAAAAGCGGCAAGCCCCGAAAAGGGAAAGCGCACCGTTCCTGGAGACACTGCGATACCAGGCCGATGCGTGGAGTGGACGGAGCAAGCCCCGGCTCCAGCTCCGTGATCCAAAAAGCAATTTAATATGCAGTCCCCGGGTAGGGGACGTATCAGATATTAAACTGATAAGAAAAAGACACTACACTTGATCTTAGCCAAAAGGCCGAGAAGCGATGACGCTATGACGCAGCTGGGAGGGCGCCGGAAACGGCCACTCCCATCCTGACCACACTAAGTCACAGAGACCTGAAACGCTGGGGGGATGGTAGTACCCCCCCCTCCCCCGTCTGCAACGTCACAGAGCCTCGCCCCGACCGGCCTGAAGGTGGCTCTGCAGCGACGGAAAGTACGGCATCGCTCATAACTCCCAAACGGCTTGTCGCAGAGCCAAGTGCCTTATGTCATCGGAATCCTTGGCTCGAGCCGAACGAGAGGCAGGTTCTCGGATTGGCTCGTCGCACCGACGAAATTTTCAGCTATTTTGGATTTTGTTGAAAACCTACTTTTGCAAACTAGCACCAGGCATTTGGCCCAGTCCGACCCAAAGCAGCGCAGAAAGATTCTCTGGAGTCTGACTGTCAATAATCATCCAAAAAAAGTGGAATTTCCATTCACCTTGGCGATGGGACCTCAAAACGTTTCGAAGGTCGTGTGGCCGAGGTTGCTAAAATGGCTATAACTCTAGAAAGGAATGAGATCATTTCACCCAAATCGGCACACCTATGTATGGGCTCAGTCTGTGGTCAGGCGAAAAAGGGCGCTGCGACTGGCCACTTGGTGGCGCTGTAAGACGAAAAAAAAGAATACTGATGCAGGAAGGACAACCAAACAAGCATGAAAACAGCTACAGCTGGGCAACAGTCAGTCCGATCGACTTGAAAAGTGAGGTCTGTGAGGAATTTTAACTAAACGGCCCATGGGGGGGGGGGGGGTGATTTTTTTTCACATACGACGCACCACATGACAGAACTGCTTGCTCTGAACAACTCTCTGGATCGTTGACTTACCAAAAAGGAAGAAGAAAAAAAACTGAAAGAAGACACATCTGTTTTTTTAACCAGCTCTTTCAGGGGAGAGCGCGAACGCAGTCCCCCATTACCATAAATTATGCAGTCGAGATTCCCACATTTGGGGAATTCGCAGAAGTCAGCACGACCGGAGTGCAATGGCTGAGCCTCGTTCTGGGTGAACCGCCTTCTTGATCATGGTGTCTCCCCCTGCCAGGTAAGTATGAAGACCCAGGTTGCCAGTCAGAGGTACCATTTCGCTCTCGACCATCCTCATCAAAGGTGACCCCCACCCCTAGCAAAGGAAGACCGGGTGGCCTGCGGGTGGCCTCGCTGTGCCTGACCGAGCCTGCAAATTGCCAAGCGTTGGCACCAGCTGCAGCTTTTTAGACCGGCGCTTCCCAGCCCTGGTCCCGGAAGCCCCCCCATCCCCGGTTACTGGACGTTTTAGATCAGTGGTTCTTAACTCCAGTCCTGGGGGCCCCCCCTGCTCTGCACATTTTGCATGTCTCCCTTATTAAACACACCTGATTGAGATCATCAGCTCATTAGTTCTCTCTCCTAACGAGTTGATGATCTCAATCAGGTGTGTTAAATAAGGGAGACATGCAAAATGTGCAGAGCAGGGGGCCCCCAGGACTGGAATTAAGAACCACTGTTTTAGATCAGGGGTGTCAGACTCAGTTCCTGGAGGGCCACAGCCCTGCGCAGTTTAGATGCAACCCTAATCAAACACACCTGATCCAGCTAATCAAGTCTTTAAGGCTTATCTGAAAAACTACATGGTATGCGATTTGGAGCAGGGTTGGAACAAAACCCTGCAGGGCTGCGGCCCTCCAGGAACTGAGTTTGACACCCCTGGTTTTAGATGATTCCCTTTAATCAAACACACCTGACTCGACGCATCAGCTCGTTAGTGGAAGACTCCAAGACCTCAGGTGAGTGCGTCATAGGAGAGATCTCAATAAACGGCAACCACTGCTTTAAAACACACGGCAGCCTTTGCGAGGGCAGACCACCGTGGGAGCCTAGGCAAGGCCCTCATTAATTGCTCTGCTATTCGTCACAAAAAGCGGCAAGCCCCGAAAAGGGAAAAGCGCACCGTTCCTGGAGACACTGCGATACCAGGCCGATGCGTGGAGTGGACGGAGCAAGCCCCGGCTCCAGCTCCGTGATCCAAAAAGCAATTTAATATGCAGTCCCCGGGTAGGGGACGTATCAGATATTAAACTGATAAGAAAAGACACTACACTTGATCTTAGCCAAAAGGCCGAGAAGCGATGACGCTATGACGCAGCTGGGAGGGCGCCGGAAACGGCCACTCCCATCCTGACCACACTAAGTCACAGAGACCTGAAACGCTGGGGGGATGGTAGTACCCCCCCCTCCCCCGTCTGCAACGTCACAGAGCCTCGCCCCGACCGGCCTGAAGGTGGCTCTGCAGCGACGGAAAGTACGGCATCGCTCATAACTCCCAAACGGCTTGTCGCAGAGCCAAGTGCCTTATGTCATCGGAATCCTTGGCTCGAGCCGAACGAGAGACAGGTCTCGGATTGGCTCGTCGCACTGACGAAATTTTCAGCTATTTTGGATTTTGTTGAAAACCTACTTTTGCAAACTAGCACCAGGCATTTGGCCCAGTCCGACCCAAAGCAGCGCAGAAAGATTCTCTGGAGTCTGACTGTCAATAATCATCCAAAAAAAGTGGAAATTTCCATTCACCTTGGCGATGGGACCTCAAAACGTTCGAAGGTCGTGTGGCCGAGGTTGCTAAAATGGCTATAACTCTAGAAAGGAATGAGATCATTTCACCCAAATCGGCACACCTATGTATGGGCTCAGTCTGTGGTCAGGCGAGAAAGGGCGCTGCGACTGGCCACTTGGTGGCGCTGTAAGACGAAAAAAAAAAGAATACTGATGCAGGAAGGACAACCAAACAAGCATGAAAACAGCTACAGCTGGGCAACAGTCAGTCCGATCGACTTGAAAAGTGAGGTCTGTGAGGAATTTTAACTAAACGGCCCATGGGGGGGGGGGGTTCACAATACGACGCACCACATGACAGAACTGCTTGCTCTGAACAACTCTCTGGATCGTTTGACTTACCAAAAAGGGAGAAGAAGAAAAAACTGAAAGAAGACACATCTGTTTTTTTAACCAGCTCTTTCAGGGGAGAGCGCGAACGCAGTCCCCCATTACCATAAATTATGCAGTCGAGATTCCCACATTTGGGGAATTTCGCAGAAGTCAGCACGACCGGGAGTGCAATGGCCTGAGCCCGTTTGGGGAAAAACCGCCTTCTTGATCATGGTGTCTCCCCTGCCAGGTAAGTATTGAAGACCCAGGTTTGCCAGCAGAGGTACCATTTTCGCTCTCGCCATCCTGAGGCCTGCGGCCCTCCAGGGAACTGAGTTTTTGACACCCCTGGTTTTAGATGATTCCCTTTAATCAAACACACCTGACTCGACGCATCAGCTCGTTACTGGAAGACTCCAAGACCTCAGGTGAGTGCGTCAGAGGAGAGATCTCAATAAACGGCAACCACTGCTTTAAAACACACGGCAGCCTTTGCGAGGGCAGACCACCGTGGGAGCCTAGGCAAGGCCCTCATTAATTGCTCTGCTATTCGTCACAAAAAGCGGCAAGCCCCGAAAAGGGAAAGCGCACCGTTCCTGGAGACACTGCGATACCAGGCCGATGCGTGGAGTGGACGGAGCAAGCCCCGGCTCCAGCTCCGTGATCCAAAAAGCAATTTAATATGCAGTCCCCGGGTAGGGGACGTATCAGATATTAAACTGATAAGAAAAGACACTACACTTGATCTTAGCCAAAAGGCCGAGAAGCGATGACGCTATGACGCAGCTGGGAGGGCGCCGGAAACGGCCACTCCCATCCTGACCACACTAAGTCACAGAGACCTGAAACGCTGGGGGGATGGTAGTACCCCCCCCTCCCCCGTCTGCAACGTCACAGAGCCTCGCCCCGACCGGCCTGAAGGTGGCTCTGCAGCGACGGAAAGTACGGCATCGCTCATAACTCCCAAACGGCTTGTCGCAGAGCCAAGTGCCTTATGTCATCGGAATCCTTGGCTCGAGCCGAACGAGAGGCAGGTCTCGGATTGGCTCGTCGCACCGACGAAATTTTCAGCTATTTTGGATTTTGTTGAAAACCTACTTTTGCAAACTAGCACCAGGCATTTGGCCCAGTCCGACCCAAAGCAGCGCAGGTAGATTCTCTGGAGTCTGACTGTCAATAATCATCCAAAAAAAGTGGAAATTTCCATTCACCTTGGCGATGGGACCTCAAAACGTTCGAAGGTCGTGTGGCCGAGGTTGCTAAAATGGCTATAACTCTAGAAAGGAATGAGATCATTTCACCCAAATCGGCACACCTATGTATGGGCTCAGTCTGTGGTCAGGCGAGAAAGGGCGCTGCGACTGGCCACTTGGTGGCGCTGTAAGACGAAAAAAAAAAGAATACTGATGCAGGAAGGACAACCAAACAAGCATGAAAACAGCTACAGCTGGGCAACAGTCAGTCCGATCGACTTGAAAAGTGAGGTCTGTGAGGAATTTTAACTAAACGGCCCATGGGGGGGGGGGGTGAATTTTTTTTCACATACGACGCACCACATGACAGAACTGCTTGCTCTGAACAACTCTCTGGATCGTTGACTTACCAAAAAGGAAGAAGAAGAAAAAACTGAAAGAAGACACATCTGTTTTTTTAACCAGCTCTTTCAGGGGAGAGCGCGAACGCAGTCCCCCACTACCATAAATTATGCAGTCGAGATTCCCACATTTGGGGAATTCGCAGAAGTCAGCACGACCGGAGTGCAATGGCCGAGCCTCGTTCTGGGTGAACCTTTTTTTTTTTTTTTTTTTTTTAATTTTATTATTTCCTTTACATCACAATACACAGACAAGCACTTTCTTCATAAATACATATCTTACAATCATATAATTGAATCAATCCATTACCCTTTATCCTTACAAATATTAACCAATTCTTAACACCATATTAAAAGGAGGGACATTTGGTATGTTCCATAACTTATCGGTTACATTGGCTGACAATTTCTGCCCATCCCTTAAAATATAATCCCCTGTACTTTTTAAACTTGATGAAATTACAGATTTAACTGGAATCTCATATTTCTGAAAAACACAAATATTCCTAGATTTCCATAGTGCATCTTTAAAAACATTTATAATTGCCCACCACCGTATCCATTTTTTACAATGAACCTTTTCCAATTCTCCATACCAAATATCACCTTCGCTTGGCACTCTGTACAAATTTTGTAACCATAATCGAATAGAAACCCAAACCTTCTGGGCG